>CM053790.1:451117396-451332396 GCA_028749045.1 Cupressus sempervirens
TTAGTGTTGACTGAGCCATGCAGTGTCAAGCAAGCGATACAGTTTATATGGTAGGTTTCACATTATTCACTGAGTCACCATTGCTGACTAAGTTTATACTACTTAGAAGTGATTAGTATGAATTGAGCTTCTACATCTACTGAGAGCATGATGATGCTGAGTGTTGATAATCATTATTGAGTATTAGAGCCTCATTGAGTTTGTCTTCAAAACCAATGTACCAACAGTTGAGCCAACTTTGTGTATTTTGGTGAAACTTATACTATAGATGACTTTGATGAATTATGATTTGAATTGGTATACATGTAATGTATTGTATCACATCCAAATAAGAAATATGTGTGAGAAATTATAAGAGCACAAGTGTGAATTGAGAAGGCTACAAGTAGAATGAGGAGCAACAAAGATTTATCAATCACAATAGGGTGATCATTACACTCCAAAGGAACCTCAACCAACAAATTAGAATTGCAAATTAGAGATCAACCACTGGTTCATCCTAATAGTTGGAATAGTTAAATCCTTTCACAATGTAGACTTAATAGTCTTTTGAAAATCTCTTTACTGAGTGCATACTTCATTGTATGTTTTGTAAATCCTTTAGCAGGGTGAACCTAGTAGTCCTCACTGCTCCTAATAGGGCAGATCATCAAAAGTGATCAATTGTAAGCCTTAACTGATCAACTTTATACTGCAATACTAAAGCTTGTGGGTATCATCCCCACCCTAGTTTTAATTCCTATTTGGAAAGTTTCTGGGTCACCATATCTTATGTCAAAGTGTAATAAATGTTTTAATGCTTTTAGTTTTTTATGCATGTAATTAGATCAGAATATATATGAAGGATTAATTGGTGAATTAAGAATAAGTTTTATTGGTCCCTGATTCACCCCCCCTCTCAATAACCTAGCCTATCCTATATTTCCAACAATTGGTATCAAAGCATTATGGTTCTCAAAGAATAAGTTTAATAACTTGAGCAAAGATTAGAGGCAATGGAGGTATTTAGACTAGATAAGGCTATTGACAATAAAAAATTGGATTTGGAATTGGCTATTGGGAAACTTAAGAAAGAAAAGGAGCAGCTCTCTGAATCCTTAAAAAGAATAAAAGATCTTGCAGTACAAACAAATGACAAACTCTACACTGAAGAAAGAATTGAAGATATCTATTCAAAAATAAATGCAGATGAAGCTAATGAGGCAATCCAAGACCTATTAAATTTTTTTTTAATCTTCATGAAGAAGTTAGAAAGCTGAAAAGAGACCAAGAAATTTAGTTAGTAAGATTGTGTGAAGTCATGGAAGAAAAAGCCAAAGCCAAAGAAGAGATAGAAGGAAAGATTAATTAAATTCAATGTGTATGCTTTCAACAGGTAGACTTCATTGATCAACTTACTAATGCAAATAAAGAAATCATGAATCTAAGATTAGAGATTGGAAGATTACAAAATGATCTAAACACTAAAAAGCAAACCAATGAGAGAATGATGAAATCTCAAGCAGACATGAATCAATTGAATGAATAAAATCAATATAGATAGAAAGGCAAAGCAAGAATATGATACATAGAAGGTGAATCATCCAAGCAAGGAGCTCAAAAGAATCAAAGGTATACTTGTAATCACTATGGTAAGTTAGGTCATATATCAAACAAATTTTGGAGTAATGGTAAAGCAAAAATCAATGAAAAATGTTACAATTGCAATAAGCATGGTCATAGAGCTAATGAATGCAAGAGAAACCCAAATTTGAAGGTAAATTTCACAATGTAAGAAGCATGGACACAAATATTCTAAATGTAAAACCAAGATATTGAACATAGCAGAACAAATTATGAAAGATATATTTGCTTGGGACTACAACACATGGTGTAGATGCCACTACTATGGAGAATTTGGGCACATTGGAGCAAACTATGTGAAACATCACATGAGGACAAGAGACATACTAGAAGATGTTTTATTTTTACAAAACTTGGACATCTTGCCAAGAATTGTATCAGCATTGGAAGGATTGAAGATGAAAAGAAAGATAAAGCTAACAACATCAAAAATTAGATGAGGTAGCAATGTATTCTGAAATCTTTTGAGAATACAAGTCTGAGCTATGAAGCACATGCCACTCAAGAATTGGGTGACTCGAGCATTTCTAGTTGATGACTAGATCTGAGACTCTGAAGCAAACATCTTACATCAATTCTAGCCAATTAAAAAGAAAGATCCATATCAACATTCAAGATGCAAAGGGATCACTGAGTGACTAAGGAAAATCTAGACCTTACTGAGCCAGGTCGAGTTGCAAGACCCTGTTGAGTAAGGTTAGGATATACTAAAATACTACGTAGAGACCAAGTTATGAATAAATCTACTAAGCACTAAGGTCAAACTAAGTGGAAGATAGTTTTTCACTGAAAAAATGATCATACCAGGAATTTTTGGTGATTGGAAAATGAAAATTTGTTAAAAGGAAAGGAATCAAATTAATTTATCACCGTGAATTTTCAAAGAGCTATTTGCTAACAATGATTTCTATACTTCCAAGTGATCTATGCATTTTTTATTGAAGATTTTCATGTTTTCATAAACCCTACTAAACATGGTGTCCTCCAGCAACAAAAACAAGAAAGGATCTGAGATGTTGGTTCAAGGAGTCGATTGGAAGGCACCAGACTTAAAGTTGAGTCCAACAATTGTAGAAGTGCTTGATCCAACCAAAGCTTAGTCATAGATTCCACCAAAGGTATTACATTTTAATGATATTTGTTCAATTTTTTTTTGTTTGATACAAGATATTGGAACCCTAGATGGATGAGACTCTCAAAAGGTTATATGTGAATGGTGCATTGAAACTTGAGCATCGACATTTGGAGACCAAGGGTTTAACACACATTCCACATATTCTCTAAGAATTCCACATAAAATGTATAAAGTTTATCCTTAGCCATGTACATAATAGACAACTATGGTTAGAGAAATGTATTCAAATAACAAAGAAAATGATTCATCAAACCACAAGGCTTCCAATGTTGAACAAGGCAAAGACTACCAAAACCCTAAGTCAAGTAGAACTAGAAAGAAAAACTCTTACCGAGTGGGATGGAAGAGGTATGAAGATCAGTAGTGTGACTAACATGGAGCTGAAATTTGGAATTCATGTGATAGCACATAAGATATATAGCTCTAGTCATCTCAAAAATGTCTCATGTGAGGTAGTTGATTTGGCTCTCAAGGTAGTGAAGAACAACATGTCCTTTGACCTTACTGAGATAATGCTGATTCAATCCAATAAAAAAATGAAGAGCATTAGGACTTCAAAGAATAAACTGTGTAAGTTTGGTTCACTCTTGACTTGTTTATTCTTATTTGTGTAAAAGTTTTTTCCTTCAAAAGGTTCATTCATATGGAGAAAAGATGTACCGGTACTATATCAGATTAATGATTATATAGTAGAGATGGGTGAGAACTTTGTTAGTATCATGGATGATTATTTTGATTCATTCAAGGAAGAGATGGATAATAGATTCAAAATTCCTAAGAAAATTGTAGAAGATTACAAGGATGATGTTTGTTTCATGGTAGACTATGACAAAGTGTACATTCAAGCAGTCAAACCTAGAGTGGTGTGGGTTAAGCCTCTAAGCTATGAGGTTAACATTGATAAAACTATGGATAACATTGAGGAAATTTTGAATGAAGCTATGGATCTCAAGGCCACATATTTTGGTACTTTTGGTGAAGCCAAAGCTAGAATAGAGCTTGAAATTAAGCTCCCTCAAGCAGTTAGCAAAGGAAAGAAGAGGATAGAAAAACTGAGGCAAGCAAGTTCTACTCTCTTGTTGATAGAAGGAAAAGGAGATGATGTGGAAGAAGATGATGCAGAAGATGAGACAGAAGAAACAAAATCTAAAGAAGAAGAGCCAATAAGGGAGAAGGGTAAGGTTATCATAACCAAACCTACCAAATCATCTATTTCAATATTCACAAGAAGAGCATCCAAATCTAGAAAGAAATTGAAATTAGGTAAAGAAGATATAGAGGATATTATTTTCAAAAGACATCCACCTACATTTTAGGAAAAATTAAAAGAGATTGATGTAGGAGCTAGCATGGAAAACTTCAAATCTCTCAGATATGAAACTAGGAATACAGATGAGAAGAAGAAAGTTGAAGACATCAATATGTCTAAATTAGGTAAATGGAAATATTCACTTGATCAACTTGCACAACAAATTTCCAATGATCTTATGGAAAGAACCAAGCCTAGATGGGAAAATTCTAAGAAAACTAAAAAAGATATATTTGAATATAATCTAAGGCAACTCTTATCAGGTCTTAATGATAAAGAAGTGAAAGAATCCATGAAGAAAAATGAAGAAAAAATCACTCTAAAATTCAACATTTGCATGATATAGGTTAATGACATTGAATATGTAGTAAAGAAAGCTACAACTACATGGAAGAATATCTACAATCTTCATCAAAAGAGTGATTTTTTTGTTCATGTTAGTGATATAGATGATGAAGATGACAAAGAAGAAAATGACAATAATGATGAAGAAGATATAGAAATAGTTGATGTAAATCTAGACAATGAGGAGCAAGAATAGGAAGCTACTGAGGAGAATCTCCTTGAGATTTAGAGTATTGAGGAAACTGACCCAGAGAAGATTGTAGCAACAATTATGGCCTCATTTCTTCACTCCCTAAGCAAAGCTTTAATGCCATCAAGCTTAGAGAAATCTTTTGCTGAGTTGGTTGTGGCAACCACTGCAACTCCATGCACCCAACCAATCTTTGCACCTATTCAACTGAGTACTATATTGACTAAAGTGATAAGCACTTCATCTACAGAGTAAATAGTGCTTCTTCCATCATCAAATTTGGCTACACAATAAATAGGTGCTTCTACAATTAGTGCTATATCAAATTTTTTTGCTAGCCCTTCTATTTCTACTATTGTTACTGTTCCTAGTATGAAACTAGTTAGTACAAAGATAGTTGAGAGAAAGCCTCAATCGAGTACTAAATTTTTAAGCAAGAGAAAAGGTAAAGAAGAAGACATTGATCTTGATAAGGATATAGTTATCCCAAATTGGGATATCTCTACTCTAAAATATAATCAAATGAAAATCATAGGAGAACTATTGTAGAAGAAAGCTAAGCAACAAAACCTTAGAGAAGAGAAAAGTAGAGAAAATCAAGTGCTTGAAGATGTGAAGAACACACTTGTAGATACACTAAGTACTAATGTTGATAGTACACAACCTATTTTCATTTAGTTAGTAGAAGTTGTTCAAAAATTCAATGAAGGTCTAAATGGACAAGAGAAGTTGCTACAAAGAGTACAAAAGAAATTTGAAAATAAAGTATTGGAGTAAGTTGCACAGAAAATTGCAATATATCAAGTAGGGTTGTATACTATTCTCATCTCATTAAAAACCTCTACAAATAATGTTACTTTATTATTCAGGAAGTTATGTGATACATCTATCTTCACTCAAGAAACCAAAGATAAACTCTCTAAGATAGATGAAGACTTGAAGGTAAGTGCACACTAGTTGTCACTTGACCAGAGCTACAGTTCTGCTAACTACTCAAAGATCAAATTTTTGAGTAATATGCAAGAATAATTAATAAGGGAAGAAAATAGGATTAGAGCCACACTTGTAGAGATTCAAGGCATGATTCTTCTAAATATGGATGCATTGTAGAAACACATTACACATGCCAAAGCTCTCATCCATGATAATAACTTCTCCATAGCTGATCACATGATGGAGTTATCAGTAGAAGTATAGATTGGATTACATGCAAGCAAGGTATTACAAGAATATTGGAACAAGAAAATGGCATTAATTTTAAAGGTACATTTTGACTTCTTGTCACATTTTAGCATTACCATGTAGCATACACCTTTGGCATTTATGTCCAAAAGGGGGAGAAGATGAGAAGATGAGATAAGATAAAAAGGGAGAGAAGATGTGATATAAAGACATGAGATATATAGTAAGTAAAATGAATATATGTATGGGGGAGCAACATAATATTATACATATACATGTATAGATAGTCAGCAAATATTCTTTACAATAGCAATTTTGAAAAATCTCAAAAATAGAATATGTTACCAAGTTGAAGACACAAGATGGAGACTAAAGATTGTTTTGAACTTGAAATTTTGAGAATTTAGTTTTTGAGTGATAAGTGTTTTTGTCACTAATGCCAAAGGGGGAGATTTTTGACATTATGGTCAAATTTTTTTATTAGTGACTCACACTTAGTCAAATGATTATTAGCTGCCAAGCTTATCTTGCAGTTTACAATGTTAACTAAGTAATTTAGGTTCTACTAAGTCCTATAGTTGCTACCGAGTTATAAATTAGTATTCAATTCACACCAAGTAGTATGTACTAAATTGATAGTATTAGTGCAAACTGAGCTTCATAGTATTTATCGAGTTTCGTAGTGCAAATTGTGGTCTTGAGTGTTCACCGAGTTCGTAGCATCAATAATGTGAATCTAGTGTTGACCAAGCTAGGAAGTGTCAACAAAGTGATTCAATTTATATTGAGCTCTTAGTGTTAGTGTTGACCAAGCCATGCAATGTCATCCAAGTGATTCAATTTATATGTTGAGTTTTGCAGTGTTCACCGAGTCACCAGTGTTGACCAAGTTTAGACTACTTGGAAGTGATTATATAAATCGAGCTTCTATGTCTATTGAGAGCATGATGATGTTGAGTGTTGAAAATGGTTGCCAAGTATCAAAACCTCATTGAGTTTATCTTCAAAACCCATGTACCAATAGTTGAGCCAACTTTGATGAATTGTGATTTGGATTGGTATATATGTAATATATTGTATCACATCCAAATAAGAAATATGTGTGAGAAATTATAAGAGAAGAAGTGCGAATTGAGAAGGCTACAAGCAGTAAGAGGAACAAAAAATATTTATCTATCAAAAAAAGGTGATCATTACACTTCAAAGGAATCTCAACTAGAAAATCAAAGTTACAGATCAGAGATCAACCATTGTTTCATCCTAATAGGTCGAACAGTTAAATCCTTTCACAAGGTAGACATAATAGTCTTTTGTGAATCTCTTTACCAGGTGCATACTTCATTGTATATTTTGTAAATCCTTTAGCAAGGTCAACCTAGTAGTCCTTATTGCTCCTAATAGGGAAAATCATTAGAAGTGATCAATTGTAAGCCTTAACCAATAACATTTATATTATAGTACTAAAGCTTGTGGATATCATCCCCACCCTAGTTTTACTCTCTGTTTGGAAGGTTTCTGGGTTACCATATCTTGTGTCAAAGTGTGATAAATGTTTTGATGCTTTTAGTTTTTCATGCATACAATTAGATCATAATATATATGAAGGATTAATTGGTGAATTAAGAATAAGTTTTATTGGTTCTTGAATCCTGGTTCAACCCTCCCTTCTTAGTAACCTAGCCTATCTTATATTTCCAACATTTACATTACCACATTTGGTTTCATGTGTTGATTATGTGTTATTTATGGTATTAGATTTTAGTTATGATATTACATGTTGATATATGATCATGCATTGTTAAGGTTAAGGTTGAGATGTGTGGTGAATTAAGTTTGAATATGATTCATTTTGAAGTGCTAAAATTTTTATAGATCTCACTTTCCCATTAGATTTCCAACATTCATTTTGCCTCAAATTTTGTATATTTTTCAACAAATTAACTGGGTAATTTGTAGGGAGAATCTTCATCATCTTTTCAATCATCTTCTCCTATGTCTTGATCTTTTGTTTTCTTATCATTTATCTTTTAGTTTGCAAATGATCCCACAAAAGTGAAGCATGAACCTTCAACTTTGTGACTACTATCTTCACTTCATACTCAAATTACTTATCCATCTTACAATTCTAATCCAATGCTATATTAGTCTCAAGTCTTCCATCATAGTAAGAATCTTTAATAATAGGTCTAGAATTATCCCTAGAAAAAAATCTTAAAACTCTTTCTTCTTCTTGTTCAACCTTAGGTTTAGGATTAGGATTAAGTGTTGCTTCTTCATCATCACTAACATCTTCAAGATGTACACCTCTTCTTTGGGTTATCTCAAAATATTCAATTTTTGGTGGAACTAAACATGTCCATAATGGTGCTAGTTCCATTTCCTCTACCATGAACCATATTGATAATAGTTCCTACAAGATTGTAACCTCTATAGTTATAGGTCAGATTTTAGATCTACCATCCTACAACCAATCCAATAATGTTCTCCACAATCCAATCCACAAGAAATTACTCTTCTTTGTTACCACCTGTCTGAAGACTAGGAATGCTGAGGAAGGGAAATCTTAAGCTACCCTTGATAAGAGTTAAAAACAAAAGCTTTACTCAAATAGACAACATGGAAAAATAGGATGTATGCATAAATTCAATAGGTGTAGTTATTTCACTTCACATATAAATAATTCTCGAACCACATGCTCGAGTATGAGACCTTCCAAGTTGCAACCATATAAAATAAGGAGTTATAAAACTAGACTAGTGCAAGCTCACATATTATATCTTTCTTTCTCTAAGATGATTCTTTCCTACATCTAAAAAAGCTTCTTATATAGCTAGGTAAGTCACAAGTGATCTAGTCAGGCATTTAATTACATTATAGGTCCAATTTTCAAAGAATAAACTAAAACCCAAGAAAAGGACAACACATAATCATGCACTCATAGGAATAGGTCCAAACATAAGTTAGGATCTAGCTCCCAACTACACAAGATTCCATGTTAGCATAATAAATCATGCCAATAAAAAAATTCACCTCACTAGATAAAAACTATAATAAATAGAGACCACAAAGAATAACATAGATATTAAAGAATAAGAAATATCAAGACACACACACTTACAAAAAGAATCTAGGATAGGTCCTTGACATGATATCAATTATACACAACTTGAAACCAAAAGAAGAAATGATTACTTTGTGAATAGTAAAATAGTACAAAAAATAAAAAATATAGTTTTGGTTGATGCAAGATTTCCCAATGTACCAAGATGCTCTTGCATCATCCTACCCCTTTTGGTATATTCCTCTTGTTTCTGTGGCACTCTAGACCTAATCCTTGGGACTATATCAACTTAAATCAAACTATTCTAGAATAGGTCAACCAAGGTTGACCTAGTCCTCACTAATTTTGGGTCTTGGGATTCGAAAGGCCTGGGGGGTTTGATTAGTATTATTTTGATCTCATGTTGGCTTGTATTCTTTTCCCACCTAAAAACTCATATTTAAGGAGATTTGGAATCTTTCATTTTATATCTCATTCAAACCAACATCAAATCAGTCCAAGCTCTTTCTCTCAAGTCAATATTTCTTCCTTTAGTATTCAAGGAGTTCATGTATTTGATATTTTGAAGCATTCAAGAAAGGGGATTTCTATCTAGAATTGAAGGATCTGAGCATTTCCTCTTCAAGATCTAGCCTATTGTTGGCCATCAGTGGAGGAGATCTAAATTGAATCATTCATCATCTTCTTTATTGATGTATATTTGCATCCATTACAACATGATGGGATTATGGTAGATCCATTGCAAAGTGTGGAGATACCCTACATTCCTAGTTCAAGATCTATTGACAAGGTTTTCAAGAAAGGTAAATTCAAACATTTAGCTTATGTTTGAGTCATTTACATGTATATTTATCAATTGCAATTAATTCCATAACCTAGGGCTTAACCAAGGAAAGCCCTCATCCAACCTAACCATAAAAGCCCTTCCTTTTTGTGTTGATTTGAAGGATACCACTCAGACCATATAGATATGGTAACTACTATTTGTGAGATTTTTAGAGAAGTTTATTATAGATTCATTGAATTATGACAACCTAGTTTTAGGATGTCCTTCCAAGTCGACCTAGTCCTTTAGTTTCCTTTTTTTTGAAAGATTTTCTGGGTTGTGTTCTTTTTGTCATTTCATTCTGAGATCCACAAGTGGATATTCAGAAAAAAGGTTCATATCCATAACTTTTAGAATCAAAATACATCTTCCTCTATGCATTTTAAGGTGATTCTTTTATATTTTATTTTCCCTCATATCTTTACTCTAGATCTACATTTTAATTGGGCTAATTATATACACGTACCATCTAGATTTACATTATTTAAGTAATTGGTTTGATTTCACATTCACATTATCCTATTAAGGGCCAAATAATACATTTCATTGTATTTCAATCCCCTTTATAATTTGAATTTAGTACTGGTACCCTCCTTCCTTTTGGTTCTAGCTAATCTAATTTGAATCATAAGTGGAATCATATTTGGAAATTCCCCTCTTTCCCTTTCATACATATTTGAATGGCTTAGTGTCCCTAGAAAAGTGGAGATCTACAACCTTATTTAAGTGCCTCCCTTTCCCTTGTAAAACTAGCTATACAAGAAATTTAAGATCAAGAAACACTAGTCCTCAATTTACTATCCTCAAGGTAATGGCTAAGCTAAAGCCTCTAACAAAACACTTTTGAAGATCTTGCATAGAACTGTCCACAAATCAAAAAGGGTCTGGCACTTATAGATTAATCTTGTACTATGAGCTTAAAGGACTAGAAAACACATGCCTACTTGGGCTACACATTTCTCTCTAGTATATGGGTCTAAGGTTGTTCTACCACTAGGGGTTGAGATTCCTTCCTCATGAGTCTCTATCATATCCTTGTTTTAAGATAGAATTGTAATAATAATTAGATAATACAATGTTATTAAATAAATAATGATAATAAAGTTATATTAAAAAAATGAAATAATAATTATTTAATATTATAAATATAATAATATTTAGTACGATATTTTAAATAATTAAAAAATAATAAAATTACAATGAATAAATAAAGGAAAACAATTAAATACAAGAGACAATATTGTAGAAAGTATGTTAACTTTCTAAATAGAATATAATAATAAATAATAATAAACACAACTAAGAAAGTAAATAAATAATATAACATATAATAATATTGTAGACGCTCAAAAATGGTTTGCATCTACAACCTCATCACTTCTTCATACTAATTTGTCCCATTTTCTCATTTTACTAACTCTGATCTTTTGGCCAGATTGACCATATTTCATCATTTGTATCCCCTTTCACATCAATTTCATATCAACTTGGAATCACCCCAAATCAACTCGGAATCATATCAAATCAACTCAGAATCACCCCAAATCAACCTAGAATCACTCAAGGTCAGTCCTAATCAACCTAAAACATATCAAACATCCCAAATCAATCATCATTTGTCTGCTCCTAGGCATTTTTGTGGCTTTCAGTGTCTTGGAAACCTATCAACTTATCAATCTTATCAATTTGACCTTAGTACTGTCATGGCTCTCAGTGCTAGATGAAACTATCATTCATGTCATCCAATCTTTGACATTGTTGAGGCTTTCAATTTTAGATCATGGCATCATCGACCATTTTAATAACATTGACAATGTCCGTCAATGTTATTATGATCAAACCTTATCAATCAATTTCAATCCTATAGCATTTACAATGTCAGTTAAATGTTACATATCAACCAATTCATGTCATGTATCCTTGGCATGTTATCAACTTCAATCAATCAATTTGACCATGGCTTTGGTCTACCTTTTCATCATCTTATTCCATATCCATCATCATTACTTTTTCATCAAAGGATACTGTCGCATTCATTTAATCAATTTGGTCAATCATTTACTAATTTTATCTATAGGATTAAATAACCCATAATTTAATCCTATTCTTTTGAATTATTCTTCCTAATTATCATCCTCAATTAATTAATTTTATTAATTAATTGGTTTATCATCTGCAAACCATGGAAATTCTTAATTTCCTAAGTTCCATTTTTCATCATTAATTCCATTTTCTACTAATTCTTATTTTGTGGAATAAGAGGATATTTAATTCAAATATTCCATAAAATATTGCATCCTCATGACACTTGGATATGACACCTCATGGATTCTCCTTTGACACTTGGCTGAGATTTGTCATAATCAAATATTATTACCTCTTACGCATGTCCCTATTTGGCTTATTCGTCATAGATTCTTGGCTTTAAGTGGGTTGAGGAATCTTATGACGCATCATAGATTCTCTTCCAAATTTGACTCTTGTGTGTAATAGAATCTTACTTTTGGCATATTATGTCATATGCGTCATAGGAATTATTATTACCTCTTACGCATGTCCCTATTTGGCTTATTCGTCATAGATTCTTGGCTTTAAGTGGGTTGAGGAATCTTATGATGCGTCATAGATTCTCTTCCAAATTTGACTTGCATGTGTCATAGAATCTTACTTTTGGCATATTCTATCATATGCGTCATAGGAATCTCTTGCCACATTGCATATCTATGGGTGACAAATCCAATGCCCTCACTTTGAGTGTTGATTATAAAATGAACACTCTTCTCTCACTTTGGGTCCTTGAGTCTCTTGAATCCTAGAATGCTAAAGTCTTGAGTCTCTAATTTGCATTTTGCATTCTCTCTCTCACATAAAATCAAACTTCAAGTATTCTCATGGCATTATCACTATCATAGGCTTTTGCTTCAATTTTGTGTACACTATAAGGAACTTTGGAGCTACAATCATCTGGAGAAGAAAGAAGGACATGGGAGCTACAAACGAAAAAGGGAGTTTTTGATTATGTTTGCTTTCTTTTGTTTAGTTTGGCTTTCATGGTAGACTAGTGGGTGCTAACACATGATTATTGAGTTTTGTGATTTTCTCAGTGTGTTATGCATTTAACCCATTTTTCTAGTCCTACAAATATAAAATAACTAAATCTAATGAAAAGTCAAGATATATTTAACAAATAGACATGACTTCTTAAAATTAAGATATAAAAGGGATAATAGTTTATTTTAGAGAGCGAGAAAAAGAGGAGGAGAAGATAGGAGGTCAAAAAGGAAACATGGAAAAGCAAAGTAATATGAAGAAAATAAGCAAGTGAATTTCTAAAAAGATATCAATGATATTGAAAAGATGTGAACCTTTGAAAGGGTCATACTTATCAATAGTTGCGACTCTTTCAAAATGTTGTAATTATAAAGTATTGGTACTTTTCCAAAGGATTTTAGTTATGAAGTGTTGTGACTTTTTCAAAAGATTTGTATTATAAAAGGTTGTGACTCTTGGAAAAGAATAAGTATATTTTATCCTTTCCTTATAACTAGAAAAAAGGCAATTTTTAGAAAGTAAATATAGGGCTGAGATAATCTAGAAGGACTAATTCATTAAAGGGCTGACTAATAATTGAGCCACATGGACTAAGAAAAGAGGAAGGTAAGAAATGTATATTTATGAATTATATTTGTTTAATTATGTTTATGAACTTATTTATATTGATGAATCATACTTGTGGATAATTCAAGCATATACATATGTATATGTAAAGATGCAATTTGAAATGGATAACACACATGGCTTAATGATTAATGGTTTAAGATGAAGAGAGTCCTTTTTTAGGGAAGAAAGTGATCTTAATATAGTTAATAGCTTAAGATCAAGAGAGTCCCTTTGGGAAGAGAGTGATATTAATATGGTTATAAGGCCAAAATATTCCATAGATGTTAAAATTTAAGGGACTTGGATAGAGAATGTCTCTTCTAGGAAGGACCTTAAAGAGAGCACTTCATAGAAGATAGAGAAGTAATCAAGAATTTAAGGATCCTCAAAAGGGTTATTGATCCTAATGTGGAGACATCTTTAAGGTTGGGTTAGGATAGTGGGCAAAATAATGAAATACATTTTATTATTGTATAATTCTAACATTGGTTTTGTAGGTAGTATTGTATATATTCTAACATTTATTTTGTAGGTATTATTGTCCTCACTAGTGGAGACATTACAGTGATATCAAAGCATGACCTTGTCATCCTGTAGAGTGAAAGAGGATCTAGAATTTTTTTTTTCTATGAAAGACTATGTAGAAAGTTAATGATTATTAGAAAGGATTCAAATATATCCATGATAGCAATGTAAGAATTTGGACTAAAAGAAATATCTATTTCAACTCAACATAATACATTATCTAATTGCTTATGGACAAGAAATCTTAGGAAGGGTGGACTATCATATCCTCATTTTAAGATAGAGTTAAATAATAATAATTAGATAATACAATGTTATTAAAATTAATAATGATAATAACATTATATTAAAACTAATACTTAAAAAAGAGAAGAAATAATAATTATTTAATATTATCAATCAAATAATATTTAGTATGGTATTTTAAATAATTAAAAAATAATTAAATTACATTGAATAAATAAAGAAAAAATAAAATACAAGAGACAATATTGTAGAAACTATGTTAACTTTTTAACTACAATTTAATAATAAATAATAATAAACACAAATAAGTAAGTAAATAAATAATATAACATACACTAATATAAACTAACTAAATCTAATAAAAAATTAAGATATATTTAACAAATAGACATGACTTCTTAAAATTAAGATATAAAAGGAGGAGAGTTTATTTTAGAGAGGGAGAAAAGGAGGAGGATAGGCTAGGAGTTAAAAAAGGAAAAATGGAAGAGGAAAGTAATATGAAAAAATAAGCAAGTGAATTATTGAAAAGGTACCAATGATATTGAAAGGATGTGAACCTTTGAAAGGGTCAAAATTATGAATAGTTGTGACTCTTCCAAAATATTAGAATTATAAAGTTTCGAGACTTTTCCAAAAGATTTTAGTTATGAAGTGTTTTGACTTTTCGAAAGGATTTTAACCATAAAGTGTTGTGAATTTTCAAAGGATTTGTATTATAAAAGGTTGTGACTCTTGGAAAAGAAGAAACAAAGAAGTATATTTTATCCCTTCCTTATAATTAGAAAAGGAAGAATTTTAGAAATTGTATATAGGGTTGAGATAATCTAGGAGGACTAATTCATTGAAGGGCCAACTAATAATTGAGCTATATGGACCAAGCAAAGAGGAAGATAAGAAATGTATGTTTATAAATTATATATTTTTAATTATATTTATGAATTGATATATATTAATGAATTATACTTGTGGATAATTTATGCATATACATATGTATATGTAGAGATGCAATTTGAAATGGATAACACACATGACTTAATGGTTAATAGTTAAAGATCAAGAGAGTCTCTTTTTAGGGAAGAGAATGATCTTAATATGGTTAATAACTTAAGATCAAGCGAGTGCCTTTGGGAAGAGAGTGATCGTAATAAGGTTAAAAGGTTAAGATCAAGAGAGTCCCTTTGGGAAGAGAGTGATCTTAATATGGTTATAAGGCCAAAATATTCTATAGATGTTAACATGTGCATATATGTCAAGTGCCCTAGATAGAGAATGTCTCTTCTAGGAATGACCTTAAAGAGAGCACTTCATAAAAGATGGAGAGATAATCGAGAATCTAAGGATCCTCAAGAAGGTTATTAATCCCAATGTGGAGACATCTTTAAGGTTGGGTTAGGATAGAGTGTAGAATAATGAAATATATTTTTAGTATTGTATAATTTTAACATTGGTTTTGTAGGTATTATTGTCCTCACTAGTGGAGACATTACAGTGGTATTAGAGCATGATCTTTTCATCCTGTAGAGTTAAAAAGGATATAGAAAAGTTAATTTATATGAAAGACTATAATAGAAAGTAAATGACTATTAGAAAAGATTCAAATACATCCATGATCACAATGTAAGAATTTAGACTAAAAGAAATATATATTTCAACTCAACATAATACATTATCTAATTGCTTAAGGACAAGCAATCTAAGGACTGATGGAATATCATATCCTCATTTTAAGATAGAATTTTCATAATAATAAGATAATACAATGTTATTAAATAAATAGTGATAATAAAGTTATATTAAAACTAATATTAAATATAAAAAATAGGAAATAATAATAATTTAATATTATAAATGAAATAATATTTAGTATGATATTTTGTAAAATTAGAAATATTAAGTTACAAATAAATATATAAAGAAAAAATAAATAAATACAAGAGACAATATTGTAGAAAGTATGTTAAATTTCTAAATAGAATTTAATAATAAATAATAATAAACACAAAAAAGTAAGTAAATTAATAATATAACATAGAACAATATAAATTAATTAAATCTAATGAAAAGTCAAGAGATATTTAACAAATAGACATGACTTCTTAAAATTAAGATCTAAAATGGAGGGGAGTTTATTTTAGAGAGGGAGCAAAAGAGGAGGAGAAGATAGGAGTGAAAAAGTAAAAATGGAAGAGGAAAGTAATATGAAGAAAATAATCAAGTGAATTTATGGAAAGGTATCAATAATATTAAAAGGATGTGAACCTTCAAAAGGGCCATGATTATGAATAGTTGCAAACATTCCAAAATGTTGTAATTATAAAGTATTAGGACTTTTCCAAAGGATTTTAGTTATAAAGTGATGTGAATTTTTGAAAGGATTTTAACAATGAAGTGTTGTGATTTTTCAAAGGATTTGTATTATGAAAGGTTGTGCTCTTGGAAAAGAAGGAACAAAGAAGTATATTTTATTATTTCTTTACAATTAGAAAAAGAATAATTTCAGAAAGTAAATATATGGTTGAGATAATCTAGACGGACTAATTCATTGAAGGGTCGATTAATAATTGAGCCATATGGACCAAGTAAAGAGGAAGGTAAGAAATGTATAATTATGAATTATATTTGTTTAATTATGTTTATGAATTTATTTATCTCAATGAATTATACTTGTGGATAATTTTTGCATATACATATGTATATGTAAATATGCAATTTGAAATGGATAACACACATTACTTAATGGTTAATGGTTTAAGATCAAGAGAATCCCTTTTAAGGGAAGAGGATGATTTTTATATGGTTAATAGCTTAAGATCAAGAGAGTCCCCTTGGGAAGAGAGTGATTTTAATAAGGTTAAAAGATTAAGATCAAGAGAGTCCCTTTGGGAAGACAATGATCTTAGTATGGTTATAAGGCTATCATATTCTATAGATGTTAACATATGGATATGTGTCAAGGACCCTGGATAGAGAATGTTTCTTCTAGGATGGACTATAAAGAGAGATCTTAATAGGAGATGGAGAAGTAACCAAGAATATAAGGATCCTTAAGAGGGTTATTTATCCCAATGTTGAGACATATTTAAGATTGGGTTAGTATAGAGGTTAGAATAATGAATTATTTATTATTATTGTATAGTTCTAACATTGGTTTTGTAGGTAGTATTGTATAAATTCTAACATTGGTTATACAGGTATTATTCTCCTTGCCAGTGGGGACATTATAGTCTCTTTGAAAGGATTGATCACTAATGAAGACTATAGAGCTATGAGAATCCAAGAGGTGGACCTCCTAGATGAATGCTACAAGGCCACTTTTGATCACATGAGAGCATACCAGAAAATGATATCTACTAGATATAACAAGAAGGTTCATCTTAGGGAATTCTAGAACAGAGAATAGAAAGGCAAATTTGAACCTGACTAGTTGGGTCCTTACATTATCATTTCTTCTTTTGGATATGGTTCTTATCATCTCTCTACACCTAAGAGAGAATAACTCCCCAAGGCTATCAATATACTTCATCCCAAGAAGTTTGATGTGTGATGTTCTGACTGCTGAGGGATTTGTACATACTTTATGAACTTTAAAAAAAATAAATTTATGGTCTTGAAAAAATCCTAAAAAAAATAAAATATCCTAAAAAATGATCATCTTAGTGAAAACCTAGAAATAGGTGCTTTGATGTATCACCAAAAAAATAAAATATCTCAAAAATACAAAAAAATCATAAAAAGTTAAGGAAAAAAACTTGCAAAGTGCTCAAAAGATGGAAACATGTGCTACTTTATACCCTCACACTTACATCTATCAGCATGTTGCTTTGTGATCTAAAATAAATCCATTTAATCTCTCTTTGCCTTTCTTATTTTGGAATTGATCTTGTCTAGGTCTATGGGGAAAAAACTATGTAGTTGATTTGGTATCTAGGTTGCATTGGAATTTCTTTGGTAGCTCTCTCAGATATTGTTTTCTATACTTCCCTTGACATCGAGTGTTTCTCAACACTTATTGGATACTTTACATTGTGTCAATACATTTTTCTATAGTCTAGGATGTTGTGATATTTCTCATTTGTAGACATAAGTCCTAGGATGATAGTGGCTTGACTTTCACACAAACACTTAGACTAAAATGACCAAGACCTACATGAATCATTTTGATTTTCGTACTATCCATGATGATTTCTTTACTGAGTATTCCCTCTTTAGTTTCTCAAGGATTTCATTAAAGTAGAGGAGTTAGGGCACACGACATGCTTTCTTTGATTTCTATTTGTGGGTGTACTCTATAGATTTTAGATGTTTTAAGCATCTTGATTGACCACCTTGAAACATAGGATCTTCAATAGTACATCCTTGTATGATCATTATGTGCTCCTACAAGACTAATCTTATGGTCATCTTCACATTTTGTGTCTCTATGCAAGCATAATCTTGCTATACTAAACCTATGGAATCTAACTACATTTTCATCTTGACCTTTATATCTTTGATGCATTGGTTAGGTTCCCACACTTCTATCTCAAATAGATCATATTCATCTCCTCATAGTTATACTAGTGATTATTTTATGATCTTTTGATGTCCCTAATAAGTATTGATGATAAAAAAATAGGAACTACTTATATAATCCTTGCAATAGCACTTTTCATATTAGCTTGCATTCTTGGGTTCATTCTAGCTTAGCTTGCATTTGAGTAGCAAGAAAGTCTTCTTTATCTTTTATGGAGATGAAAATCAACTATTTTTTTCCTATCTAGTATTCTTGATCATGTCTTCATCTTATTTTTTTCTCTTTTTATCTCATTTATCTGTTGTTCTTTTCCTATCATCACGATGAGTTAATCTCATCATCATATCTAGTCTATCCAAGTGCTAAATTTTCAAATTATGAGTCCATATTACAATATATAACTAGAAATACAAGAGAGATATCAATACATATAAGAGTATATAACATATCAACATGAGCATCTAAAGAAAGTGAGAATGAACATGAACATGAGCATATCATATCAACATTATAAGGATACATAAACACAAGTGTTGAAAATAAAGATGCATCTATCCATTGTATACCAAAAAAAGGGCACACTTCTATAAACCATTACACTTGACAAAATCCATGGAAGAAGCCATCTAAAGAAGTGGCTTATAGATTCATATCTAAGACATGCAAAAGCTATGAGAGAGTGGCTCTCAAATAATCCCAGCTAAAGAAAACCCTTGCAAGGTTCAACATGGAATTGAAGATTCAAAAAGTAGAGGCAAGAATACTAATATACAAGAATTAATGAATTGCAATGCAAATGAAAGCTATTCTAAATGGATTGCAAGAGTAATCTAACAAGTATGAAGAGTTAAAACACCACCTAGTTAAGCTATATGATATAAGCTAGAGCATAAAGGAAACCAAGATATGAAATACTCTATGATGCAAGAAAAATGAAGACTAAGCTAAGAACACAAGAATGTTCCAAGTGGTTTGAATGGTCCAAAATCACCAAGAAATCATGCAACATAAAAATAACATGAGAGTCTAAGATATGAGAGAGTAAGGAGAGAGCCTCCTTTTAAAGAGATATGGATAATAGAGAATAAGAGGAAAACTCAAGGATAGAGAATGAGCCTTCAATGATCCATGTGCATAAGAATCTCACTTAATCAAGCTCAATGGTAGATGAAAAGAGGTAAAATATATGTAGAGGAGAATAAATATTTTAAAAATAGGAATAATGCTTTTCGTGTGCACACTTAAGATAAGTGGGATTGTGGATTTATTTAATTAAAAGGGAGAAAGTTCTTCAATTAAATGAAAGACTTAAGCTAAGGTGTTCAAATAATAGCTTATAATTTAATAGATAGTAAAGTGATGATTTAATCAAAGATAACCAATACATAAATTTAGAAAAAATGTTAGAAAGGGGTCTCATAGTTTGATGAGCATTTATGGGTCATTATATTTTTCCCTCTTTGACTAATGTGTGATCAATCTAGGAACACATTAAGTCAAAGAATGAATATAGTAAGATGACATATAGATCTAAAACTGAATAAAAAATCACATAAAGATAGAAAATCCTAGATGCATAGTCAATAAGAAGTGGGGACTAAACATTAGGAGAGATATAGACCTAGAAAAAATGGAAAGGTCAAGAATATGCTCTAGAGAGATAGCAAAATCAAGATAAAATGGAGAGGTCATGAATATGCTCTAGATAAATAGATAGCCTTAGTAGAAAAGTAGTGATAGAGTATTCTTGTTTCCCCTCTTTGACTAATGTGTGATTGATCTAGGAATACATTAAGTCAAAGAGTGAATATAGAAAGATGACAAATAGATTTTCCTCTAAAGAATGAAGCATAGAGAGATACACAATCTTGAATGCATAGTCAATAAGAAGTGAGGACCGGACATTAGGAGAGAGATGGAATTAAGGAAAATGGAAAGCTCAAGCATATATTCTTGAGAAATAGACACCTTTAGCAGAAAAATAGTTATAGAGTATTCCTACATCCTTGGGATCAAAATCTAAATGAGATAGAGGAGATACATAAATAAGATATATTTTATGAAATTAGGATATACCAATGTCAATAATGATATATAAGAGATGAAGACCAAAAAATGACCACCAAATAATGAAGAGATGCCCCAGTGTGACTAGATTTGACCAAAAAAGGTAAAGCATAAGAATCAAGTAAAACTAGTAAGAACTATGATAAAATAAGGATGACAATATCAGAGAAATGATGATAAGGAAGATGGAATGAAGTAGGAAGAAGAAATGATGACCACCTTAGAAATATTCAAAGATTAAGCATCAAAAGATTAGCTAATTGTGTAGAAGAAGTAAAAATTTTAAAACATGATTTTGACAATCAAGATGAACCCATATTTTGATTTTAATCCCCAAAGATGGATTCAAGACATTAAAACTAGGTAAGGGTGCAATTTTCATGCAAATTTGAGGAGCTCAAAAAATAGGTCAAAATGGGTCAAAAGAGTATATAAGGGGTCCAAAGGGGTCATTTTAAAGTAATTTTTCTTATTTGATTTTGAAGAGATTAGAGAGAGAGAGAGAGAGAGAGAGAGAGAGAGAGAGAGAGAGAGAGAGAGAGAGAGAGAGAGAGAGAGCACGACTGTGTCGAGGAGGATTCCAATTGAGAGGCACTGATTCAAGCTTTATTGGATGCACAACCAACCTTGAGCATATGGCCCATCAATAAGTAACAAACTTTTAAGCCCTATTTTGAATCTTTTTGAGCATTTTATCATGTTTTTTTCCATGTTTTTGAGAGTTTCACTAAAGTTTCATATGATACTTATAAAGTATTGTACCATGATTACGCAAAATCTGGTATGATAATTTTGGTGTTGAATAAGTATTGCCCCACTATGTTATGCATTATTGTATTAGACCCACCCACTAGTCAAATGAGCTTGAATGAAGTATCATACCAATAGAAAGTATTGCACTAGTATAGAAGAAAGTATTGTACGATACTAGTTCAACCAAAAATAAAGCATACTTAAAAAATTCATTATTTTTGATTTTGAGGACTTAGTTTATTGCTCATGTAGTTGAGTTATGATGTTTATAGTTTTATTTTGATTCTCACTTGATAGGTACTAATAAAATTATGTATTTATATGATGTAGGAGGTATTTTTAGCTCTTGGAATTAGGGCACTTGATATTATGGGGATGATACTTTTACCTCAACTATATGATGTAGAGAGAGCTATACTCAATGACATGGGATTTGGAAGTTGATTGCAATTTCCCTATGTTAAGGAAAACCATGGGCTCATAATAGCTCTAGTAGAGAGGTGGTAGAGAGTGCATAACACCTCACACCTATATACTAACGAGGCATATAGGATCATGTGGATCTCATGCTCTAGAGAGCCTACAAATATCAGTTTAACATTTGAGTTATCATATGTACTTAGCCTCATGTTTATCATTTCTAATGTAAAAATATTTTGTTATACGTATACTTTGATTAGTCCCTAGAGAATGTTAGAGAGGCCCTACAACATGTGTGTGAGGATGCCACCATCTTGGATGTATACATCATATGAAAGAAGATAATATAACAATATGGGGGTCACTATCTAGTGGAATGCATAGGATGCTCCTTGATTGAATAATTTTTGATCATAGATAGAAGATAGAAGAGCATCTCATGAAATTAAGGTAGATTAGTGATGGATCTGGTAGGAAGGCCATAAACATGGATTAGGGACCCACCATCCTAGAAGACATGTATCATGAGCTCCATGATATTGTGTACATGAACACAAAGAGATGATCATGTAAGGCCATCCTAGCATAGGTATGGGAATATGACCACATTTAAGTAGTACACCCCAAGGTACAATGATGAGAAAGGGGTAGGCCCTACATCTATAGGTATTTAGGCTCCATAGCTCAACCACATAGTAGCGACATGGCATATTACAAATAGGTTTTAGATGATCTAGCTTCATTTAAGTGGATGATCTATGTGGTATGTGATGGATGGGTAGAGGAATCAGATGAGCTGGGGTACATGTTCTATAAAAGGCTACTTTTGGGAAAACACCCAAGGATAGTAGAGTGATTTTGTTAAAAACTAAATTCCACTGAGATAACTAAGAGGAGAGGGATGAATCAATTATCTAATCAATACAAATTTTATTAACTTTATTAAATCTCAAACATGTGATCAATATAAACAAAAAGCACAAGAAGATATACATACACAATAACACTAGATATGTTAACCAGGGCAACCCTTGATTAGAGGGAAAAATTTACTAGGGATGGTACTCACAAAGTAATGTATTAATATATAAGTCCCTTTTAAGAGGATAGACTTTGATAGGAGCAAATGCAATTCATTTAGTAAATATTAGTCCTTATTAGGAGACTTTGAATCCCCATAAGAATGTTCCAACCCTATTATGGGTTGTGCCAACCCTATTAGAAGTTGTAAAAGGTAGAATGACCCACTTTCAAAACAACTTCAAGGGTAAGACCACCAAAATCACTATCCAACTTGCATTTGAATTATTCCTTTCAGAATAATAGAAAATACAACTGATCTTAGTAGCTCACACTCTTTCTCTATCCTCTTATCATATCTTTTCCACACCAAACACTTCTTAGATCTCAATGCTAGATCTATAAAATCACACCACAATAATTCCTTAGATTGCTTACTCACATTATACTTCACATCCACACACACTTTATCCACTTGATACCTCTAAAAATTAAGGAAACAATCCTTCCTTTATACCAAGTCCTCAAAATAATTTATTGTGTTGGTATTGAGGCTTTTCTAATTATAATTACAATAGGAACTCAATAAAATAACATGCTATAATACATCTTTTCATGATTACATAACATTATTGGCTCACAGTCTTTACAATTCTTTCACATGTATGACCTCAAAATTCATGCATTTGCTAATGTCATCATTAGGACTATTAGGATTAAACCACTGATAGAAATATCAATTACCTTCAAATATAATCAATAAATGAATAATAATAGATCACATAGAAAAGAACACAAGACACCAAGATTTAATGTGGTTCACCCAATCCCTGGGCTACATCCACCAAACAACAAGTATGATATTATTACGATCCAGTGATTACAACTTGATTACAATTTGTAATCCCTTACAGCTCAATACAAAGACAAGAAATAATTTTTGCATCACCTTATGAAATAATACCTAACCCTAAGCCCTTTTATACAAGTATTAAACCACTTTAGGGTTATAATTAATAATTACATGTCGGCCCAAAATCCTAATAAAATAGGGCCCAAAGAATTTATGAAGTATTTACAGTACTTCCCTAATCAGTCACCACAAACTAACAATCTCCTACTTGGGGATTGATTAGGCTCCACATTAGACAACAATCTCCTAGTTGGAGACTAATCCTGTAGCTATGCTGCTACTCCATGAGGCTCCCACTACATCAAACCACCCTAGACGCTATTGTTCTATGATTCATGTTCAGTCTAGAAGACCAACTGAAGTTGAAGAGGAATTTATCTTCTCCATTGTCACTATCTTTGTAAACATATCTATTAGATTATCATCTATATGTATCTTTTCTAGCTTTAATTGTCCATCCTCCAAAAATCACTGAATGAAATGGTACCGCAATTATATGTGTTTGGCCTTTGAATGCAAAGTTGAATTCTTTGCAAGATGAATGGCACTTTGACTATTTGTAAAAAAATAATTATCCTTCTGAGGATGTTGCAATTTTTTCAAGAAGAATTGAAGCCATATCATCTCCTTGGCTACCTCTGTACCAACAACATACTCTGCCTTTGTATTGGATAATTTATTAATCTTCTATAACCTAGAAACCCAGCTTACAGCTACCCCATCAACAGTAAAGACATAACCTATAGTACTCCACCTCATATCAATATCCCCTACCAAATCTAAGTCAACATACCCTATAAATCAATATTAGAGGCCCCAAAGTGTAAACACTTATTGGATGTTCCTCTCAAATATTAGAGAATCCATCTAACTACATTCCAATGCTCAATTCCTAGATGACTCATATACCTACTAACGACTCCCACTGCATGTACAATATTTGGCCTAGTACATACCATAGCATACATCAAGCTTCCTATAGCTAAAGCATAGGGTATCTTGGATATCTTATCCTCCTCTTCTTATGTCTTGGGACACATCTCTTTAGTCAACTTCAAATGATCAGGTAAAGGTGTGTTGACTACTTTAGCATTCTCCATAGAGAAATGTTGCAACACCTTCTCAACATAATTAGCTTGAGATAGCATTAATTTTTTGTTCTTCCTATCTCTACAAATCTTCATACCAAGGATTTTTTTTGCTGCCCCCAAATCCTTGATAGCAAATGCATGTGCTAACTAGCATTTCAACCTCTTAATATGATCCATGTTAGACCCAACTATAAGCATATCATCAACATATAAACATAAAATAATATAGTTGTCATCATCCAACCTCTTAAAATAAACACAATGATCTGAATGAAACCTATTGTATCCATGCTCGTGCATAAAACTATCAAATTTTAGGTACCATTGATGAGGTACTTGCTTCAAGCCATACAAACTTTTCTTCAATTTGCACACCAAGTTCTCCTTACCTTTGACCTCAAATCCTTATGGCTAAGACATATATATCTCTTCATCCAAATCACCATGAAGGAAGGCTATTTTAACATCAAGCTACTCCAAATGCAAATCTTTAGTAGCCATAATACTTAAAACAATATAGATAGAAGTCATTTTAACCATAGGAGAAAATATCTCATCAAAATTGATTCCTTTTTTTTGTGCAAATCCTTTGACAACTAAGCTGGCTTTAAATATTTTCTTACCTCCATCCTCTTGTTTTAACCTGTAAACCCACTTATTTTGTAAAACTCTTTTACCTATAGGAAACTTGCATAAATTCTATGTCTTATTCTTCAGCAAAGAGTCCATTTCGTCTTTCATTGTAGACTCCCACTGAATCTTAGTATCCACCTACACAACTTCATCATAACATTTAGGTTCACCAGCATCAATAAGTAAAATAGAATACAAAGAGGGAGAAAATCTTTTTGGGGGTCTAATTTTCCTTGTTGACCATCTAACATGCATTTGGTGTGTGTGGTATTTGTTGTTGTGGTTGTTGCACATCATGAGGAATGACTGGAACATCATCTTTTGGAGTATCATCCAACACTACATAATCATCTTCTTTCTTCTCATGTTGCTGCAATAGATCTTTCTACAACACATTCTCATTGAATATGACATCCCTACTTCTTACAATTTTATGAATTTCAAAATCCCAAAGCCTATAACCAAATTCATTAATGCCATATCCAACAAATAAACAATTTTTTTGACTTAACTTCCAACTTGGTTCTATTTGCAGAATCTATGTCAGCAAAAGCTTCACAACCAAAGGTTTTGAGAAAAGAATAACTCACCTTCTTACCAGTCCATTCTTCCTATAAAATACCACAACCCAAAGGAGTAGAGGGACCTCTATTAATCAAATATACAACAATATTGATAGCCTCTACCCACATTTGTAAGGGCAACTCAACATGCAACCTCATGCTCTTTGCACACTCCATTATAGTCTTGTTCATGCGTTTAGCCACTCCATTTTCCTGTGGAGTCCTTGGAATAGTTTTCTATATATGAATACCATTAGTGGAGCAATAATCTTCAAATTCATGATTGCAATACTCACCACCATTATCAGATCAGAGACATTTTAATTTCTTACCAGTCTCATTTCAACCAAGCATTTTCATTTCTTAAAAGTTTCAAATACATCAGATTTCTATCTAAGGAAATAAACCCATACCTTTCTAGTTGCATCATTAATAAATGTAACATAATAATGAGAGCCTCCAAGGGAAGATACCTAAGCTGATCCCCATAAATTAGTATGTACAAGCTTTAATTTCTCCTTTTTTTTCCCTTCTCAATCTTTACAAAACTCACTCTCTTTTGTTTTCCATACACACAACTTTCACAGAAATCCATATTAACAAAATTTAGACCTGGTAAAACATTCTTTGAATGAAGTACTTTCACACCTTTCTCACTCATGTGCTCAAGTGTGTTGTGCCACAACAGTGTATCAGAATTTACAGTAGCTATTTGTTCTCCCTGCTCAACTAAAAACAATTGTTCCTGAACATTCATTTTTTCTCTGAAACAATTAAAGTAGAAGGAACAATAGAACCTATACAAAGATATAAGGTGCCTACTTTCACACCTCTTGCTACTATAAGGGAACCTTTTGAAACCTTCCAATTTTTATCATTAAAAGTAACTACACAACCCTCATCACCAAGTTGCCCTACTAAAATTAAATTCCTAATCAGCCTTGGAACATGTCTTACCTCATGTAGTAGCCAATGATTCCCATTTTACAACTTAATCTTAATTTTTACCTTTCCAAAAATTTGACAAGGTTAATATCCCCCAGATAAACAAGCCCAAAATCCCCTTGGACATAATCAATGAAATAACCTCTATGAGGTGTAGCATGAAATGAAGCACCAAAATCTAAAACCCAAGAATCATCAACACTTTCTAAAGATAGAAGCAAAGCATCCTCTTTAAATTTGTTACTTACCACATTTGCCTCCTTGTCTCCATTTGGTTTATCTCCTTCATTTCTCTTTTGATTCCAATAATCTTTTTTTTTATGCCTTGGTTTCCCACAGTACCAGCAGTCATTTGGTCCTCTCGATTGAGACCTCCTCCCTTTTGACTTTCCTCTTGATTTTCCACAATTTTTGGAATTACGTCCTCTCTTAGTCATTTTGCCTTTGCTTTGTGTGTTCAAAGCACTTCATAATGTAGATCCACCTAAGGTTTTCCTACAAATTTCCTTATTTAAAATAACACCAATCACATCATCATATTTTAGGGTACTAGATTCAGGAAGATAATTGCTCAAAACCATTACCAAGCCATTTCAACTTTCAGGTAAAGAACACAAAATCAAGAGAGTCCTAATTTCTTCATCAAAATTAATTGTCATAGAAGATAACTAACTAGTAACAACATTAAACTCATTTAAATAATCCACAACAAATCCACCATCTGCCATTTTCATATTAAATAAACACTTCATGAGAAATACCTTGTTTGAAGTGGAGGGCTTTTCATACAATTTCACTAGGGGTTGCATCAATTCTTCTATTATCTTCACTTTTGTAATATTAAATGCCACTAATTGTGCTAGGCATAGTTGAATGCTTCCAAGTGCCTTTCTATCTAAAATATCCAATTCATCATTTCACATAGATCCCTGATTCTTAGTTTTGCCTTCCAATGACTTCCATAAATCCTTCTGATAAAGATAGTCTTCCATTTGCATCTTCCATAACTGAAAGTTCTACCCATTGAACCTATCAATCCTTAGCTTACCCTTGTCTACCATTACTCCCACTCAACCATGAGACTTTCCTACAAAGGATAATTGAAAAAATACTTCGCTCTGATACCACTTGTTAGGATTAAACCACAAACAAAAATAACAATTACATGCAAATATAACCAATAATAGAAAAATAATAGATCAAATAGAAAAGAACACAAGACACCAAAATTTAACTTGGTTCACCCAATCCCTGGGCTACATCCACCAAACAACAAGTGTAATATTATTACAATCCAGTGATTACAACCTAATTACAATTTGTAATCCCTTACAGCTCAATACTACTGAAAGAACCAATTTTTGCATCACCTTATGAAATCATCCCTAACCCTAAGCCCTTTTATACAAGTATTAAACCTCTTTAGGGTTATAATTAATAATCACATGTTGGCCCAAAATCTCGATCAAATAAGGCCCAACCCCAAAAAATTTATGAAGTATGTACAATACTTCCTAGATTAGTTGCACAAACTAACAAGGATGTCTTCTACCTATGTCTATCTTTGCTTTAGTAGATTCTATTCCTATTAGGAGATATAATCCAATTACTAGAAATGACTTCTCTAGAACTCTATATGTAATTTATCTTCTATAAATCTTGAATAATAGTTATCGATCTTCAAATTTCTACATGCACTCTTAGCCATGTCATTGGGAAAATCTATAGAACATGTCCCCAACTGCACTTGACCTCATCTTTAATCATCGAATTAGACAATCTCAATCTCTATTCAATACTATGCTAATCTTCTCTATATGTTGACATCAATGAAAAACAAAGTCATGAATACATCACATTGTCATGCTATCAATCTCACCAATACTCTAGCAATGCTAGGATACTCCCCCATAGGAATATCATCATCATTCATGCTAATAATCTCCCCTTCTAGCATTGATGACAACATAGATGAAAAATATCTAAGTTCCATGAATACCAAATATAAATACGTTGATGCTAATGTTGCTCTCATCTTTTCAAATCCTCTTCATCAATCAAATCTAAATCTCTCAAGAACAAATCTTCATTAGTGTATCTACTCCCACATTGATATACTGATAGAAGTATGATTGGATAATTAGGGCTAGTGGCATGCCTAACTATCCAAACACCCTATAGAGTAAACAAAATGGCATCAAACAACATAGAGAACAACACCAAGGAGAGAATGAATAAAAAATACTTTACTAACTCATGAAATTGTCTGCATACATGCCCAACTATGAGGCTTTCTAGGTTATGGCTAACAAGAATTATGAAATCCTAGACTTAGAATTTGTTCCATAAATCCTTGATTCTTACTTCTAGCTCTAGACTCCCAAATGATTACCTCAGCTAAATGTACACACCCTTACTCATACTTTCCAAAATAGCTTACACAAGATTCTAGATTATTACATAATAGAAGGTTGACCTCATAAAAGTCTACACATCCCAATACATGATCCTACCATTTAATTCATTATCTAAATTAAATACATAAGTCAACTCAAACTAAGAACCAATCACAAACAAACTCAGTCAAAGAAGGAATTGAGTATCAACAACTCAATCAAGTTTACTCAACACATGAAGGAATTCTCAGCCAACATTGGACAACTTGGCACATACAAGAAAACTCAACCAACACTAGGTAGAAACTACAACTTACAAAGTAGTAGAGCTCAACAATGACTACAACTCAAAACTTACTGGCAGAATGAATAAAGATGAGAAGGATGTCAAGGCAACCTAGGATGCTCCTACATCATATACTTCCCTTATTGACATCAATGATTTCTCCATAACTCTCCCCAATTCTTAGGAGATAATCCTCTCTCCCCATTCTTAGGAGATGTTTCTCATGCATTCTCTCCCCCATTGACATTAATGAAAAAGGCACCATTATGTAAATCTACTACTCAATGTATTCAATCACCTCGAGGGTTTGAAGACATTGTTCACTACTAGCTACCAAGAATTCTTCATGACTCTTCTCAACTACATATACTCCCCCACAAAGGAAGCATCATCATTTAGTCCACATAAATAATAGTGCTCTAGACCATTGAACTGGTGCAATCTTTACATAATCTACTCTGAAGTAGGCAGGGGCATAACCCCAAGCATACCTCATGAGTACTCAAATATATCCTTAGGTAAAGGCTTTATAAATATATCTACAATTTGTTCCTTTGTTCTAACATATTCCAGTATGATCTCTTTCTTTGCAAGTTTCTCTCTCAAAACATGACACTTAATAGATATGTGCTTTGTCCTAGAATGCAATACATGATTCTTAGACATACTTACTACATTTGTGTTATCAAAATGTATGAGAAGAGGTTTAGTAAACTTAACTCCAATATCATTCAACATCTATTTCATCCACATGATCTACTTATACTTATTCAATGTTGCTACATATTTTGTTTTTGTCATGCTCCATGAAAGACAATTGTGTTTCTTTCTTAGCCAAGAAACCAACCTTCCTCTTAAGAAGAATGCTCCACTACTTGTACTCTTTCTATCATCCACTCTGCCTTCCCTTCTACATTATTATATGAACATAAAGTAAATTATTTTGATCTATCATATTATAACCCAAAATTAGGTGTACCCTTCAAATATCTGAAAATCCTCTTTACTGTCACATAATGTGCTTCCTTAGGATCATGATGCAGGAGCATCCTGGGTGTAAGAGCAATTTTGCATCACCCAAAAATATTTTCTTTTCAATTTTTTCTATTTTAATAAGGACTAGTAGATAGGGTGGTTACTATTTATGGGAACTTGCTATTTTTAGTAAGTTAGTCATACAAGCTCAGAATGTTATCATTTTCTATAGGAAAGTTCATTTTAGAGTTATAATTCTACAATAAAAATATCATTGCTCTAGCTTAATTATCTAAGAAGTTATTGTGGATTTTTGGTGGAAAAATTTGCAAAAATATCTCTAGGCTCACCATTGGAGGCCTTAGAGTGCCTAGATGAGGTCCAAAAACTTGACAAAAGGATGCTTGTGCAATTTTGAGCTTGTAGCTCAAGAGCTAATGTTTTCAAAAAGTGGTTATAATAGCCAATTAAAGAAATGGTTTGAGAGTTATGGCCTTTCAAAGTTGGGCTACTCAAAATATCAAAAAAATTTGTTAAAGATGTATTTGGCTGACTCTATATGTATTGCTAGGGTCTTTCAGCCCTAGATATTTTGTTTCATTATCTAGAACCCTCCTATGCGGCATAAAATTTCCTATTTAAGAAAGGTTGAAACATTGTCTAGAACATATCTGAGTGATAGTTCATAGCTTGTCTTGTAGATTATTGTAATGAAGGTGCCTATGTGGGTTAGCATATTGTACTTGTGAATTCTGTAATTCTGCATTTGCAATGCAAATACAAAGTCCATATTTTGTTCTTGCATTTTCTTTTGTTTCTTTGTTTTTTGTTATGGTTTATGGTATAAAAGGGAGCACCCTTTATCAAATCAACTTGAAACCTTGCTACAAGCTAAACTACATTAGCTATGTCTGGTCTTCTATGAGTCAAATACTATAAACCTCCAATCATGGATTTGTTCTTCTTCTCAACAGTAGGTGTCTCATTTTTTCTAGATAACTTAGGACCAGTTACTATAGGTGTACCAATAGGCTTACAACTCTCTAAACCAAATCTCTTTAATAAGTCTTTCAAATAATTAGACTAAATAATGAAAATACATCCATTTTTTTGTGTAATATGCAAACCCAAGAAGTACTTCATCTCACCAATCATGCTCATCTAAAATTATTTCATCTCATTAGCAAATGCTTCACTGGCTTCATCGTTTCCTCCAAAGATGATATCATCTACAAATACTTCAATAATCAACAAACCATTCTCTATTTTTTTCAAATACAAGTTACTATTTGCAGTACCTTTAGCAAATCCAAATTTTGCTAGATATTTATCCAACATTGCATATCAAGCTCTAGGTGTTTTCATCAAACCATAAAGTGCTTTTTTCAACTTGCAGAGCATATCTCCTTCTTTTGTCAAAGGAAATCCTTCAGATTGCTCAATATAGTCTTCTTCTTTAATTTCTCCATTTAGAAATGTTGGCTTCACATCCATCTAATACACTTTGAATTTCTTGTTAGCTGCATAAGCCAAAAATATTATTAGTGCTTCAATTTTGGTAACAGTTTCAAATGTCTCTTCATAATCGATTCCTTCTTGCTATGAATATCCTTTACATACTAGTCTAGATTTTTTTGTCACAACCTCTCACTGTCCATTAATATTGTTTCTAAAAACCCACTTAGTTCCTATAGTGCCTGTTTGGCTATAGGAATAGGAATATATATTTTGGATTTGTTAATCTAAGAATACAAAATGAGAATACATATTCCTATTCTACATTTGGTTCACTGGAATTTTTATGATGAATAAATTTATTCCACTTTTCGTTGTGTACAAATGTAATAGGAATAAGATTATTTTTCAACATCTAATTCATACAAAAGTTTATCCAAGCAAAAAAAAATCATCATCACATTCTTGAAAATCATAGGACATAGATGCGAGCTTCAACCCAATCAGACAAATTTTATTCATCCATCTTTATGGAAAAAAAATCACGTTTTTCAACACTGGATTCTTCTCCTAGTTTTGATACCAATTGATGATATCAAACTTAAAAGAAAAAAAAACATAAAATTAGAAGAACATGAACAGAAGAAAACAAAGACCAAAGACTACAAATTTATGGCTTTTTATCTTTAAAGACTATATCCACTTTCAACCTAAATTTCTTAATATTATTATTTTTTCACAATGCAATACAACCATCTTATCAATATATAATAATTTTTATGGTTACAACTGAATGATTGATCATATCTGACAAAGTATTCTTCAACCACAACAACCATTAATTTTTTTATTGAACTTCATACACCCAATAGTTGCAAGTAATGCTGCTTTAATATTGGAGGAACCTATATGAGTTGGAGTAATACACTTCAACTAATAATAATTACAACATTAAATACAATACAAAATGTGGATTTTTCTTCATATATATTCAATTCAGGATTATGACATGATTGTAAGAATATCATTGGTTATGAATTTGAAGTCCATTTCTTATTTCTTATGATTGTTTGTACTAATTCAATACAAAAACTTGGTATAAATTGGCCATATAAATTATACAAATATATATAACAAGTAGCAATATACCTATTTAAAAGCTTGTTCATCTATGCCATACACTTGTTACGCTCACCTATTCAGAAGTTGAACCTGCATTATCTACCTGTAAAATGCATTAAACAACTAGCTTGAAAAATCACAGAGGCTTGAGTTTAAGGAGAATGAGTGGAAACTTGAGTGCCAAACGAGTGGCACAATTTTCACAAACCCAATTTTTTTAGTTTTTTAACAAAGTAAAAAAGTGGAATAGGGATAAATATTCCAATTCCACAAATTTAGGTGGAATTGAGATACTCATTTTTTTGGGCATAAATGGAATATGCATTCCTATTGTATGCATATTCCCAATTCCTAGCTGCTGCACCCAAATAGAGAATTTAGAGATTTCAAGAATAGACAGATGCCTATTCTAGCTGTATTTCCCTTGCCAAACAAGCCCATAATGTTCTTGTCCTTAGGTCTAGGGACTAATTCCCATGTCTCATTCTTCATGATAGCTTCTATTTTCACTAGGGTTAAATTTTCAAATTTATGGTGAAAATATTAAATTGATTGTTAGGGTTGCATTTATCTTGTTTCCATTCACAGAAGAAACCCTACAAAGTTTTGCCTTGATCCAATTATTTCTATTAATTTTCTCAAGTGTAAGGTTTAGTACTCTAAGTTTTTGATCTTCATCTCATATTGCAAAATCTTCATGAATTTGGTCTAAACCCCAACCCTAGGTTTTTGAAATTGAGTGGGTTGTCATTTTGTCTAAATACATCATTTCTTATGATGTTATGATAGGGGGGTTATTGGAGTATCACAAGTAAGGGTTTTAGGTCTCTCGATCTCACTATTAATATTGTGTCATAGTGTCATGGGTGAGAAAATAAGTCTTTGTGATCATATGATTTCCTTTGTATCATATGATTGTGTATTAATTTAAAAAGGTTTGCATTGCAACTATCTCTGATGTTATGGCAAGGAGGTTTATCATAGCATAAGGAACAATGAAATAGGTTGCTATGAAGTACAAAAGGTGGACATCAAAGGATCATAAAGGAAATGTTGAGATGCTGCGATGATACGGTGGCTTATGGTTGTAAAATCATAAAGGAGATAAAGGAAGATAAAGGTGATGTGCTATTCGACAAGTGTCTATTTCTTGATTGGTCAAAACAAATATATGAATGCCAGATGTATGTACTGCCAAGATTAGTGGGACCAAAAAATGATATTATAAAATGTTATGAGCAGAAAATGGTGGTCTCTAATCTTACGATGAATGTTTCATTATGAGATCTCAGGGTTATAAAAGGTGTCATCTGATGTTATGATTAAGACATGGTCACAAGATCACACATGAAAAATGTTAAGCAACTGATGCTATAGTGTGAAGGATCAAAGGTTTTTTGTGACATCATAACAGCTTGAGAGATCACCAGAGATGTTACAAAAAGGTGAATGTAACCGCAATCGTAAGATCATAAGCTAAGAAAGGATAATTTGAGATGCTACGAAGCTATTTCTTGTATGATTGTAGAGGAAGATAAAGTTAGCGCCGATGCTACGACAACAAAGGAATCATAAGATCATAAAGGATTTCTCCATTGTGTCTAACTAGTGAACAAGGGTTTTTCAAGGGTTTTCATAACATTGGAAAACCATTTTTGCAACAATAGGATGTTACGTAGGGTCTTTTCATTTGTCTTTGTCATAGCATTGTAGGCCTTGTTTTGACAAGTAAAATAAAGTCATTTCTTTAAGCTAGAAACAATAGTAAGGTTCTCGACCAATAAGATTTGAATGCAGTAGAAAAAGTGCATTGTTGGATATTAATGGTAACACTCCATTAAATTGACAAAATGGATTGATATCAAATTTCAAGCATGTTGAAATCAATACAAAGTGAACATTGATTTGCATATATTAATTGTAAAGGTCATCTCTTTTCACAATCACAATTTTTTATTTATAGAGAAAAAGAATTTGAGCAGTTCTAGAGTTTTTAGTGCATTCCAATTTGTTACTCCAGAGCTTCTTGAGAATAGGATGGTTTCTATATCTAGTGCGTATTTGCATAATATCAAAATGTTTGACAAAAAAGTAGAAGAGATTCAAGCCTCAAACATGGTAGTTTCATAAAATTCAACCTCTAAAGGAGGCAAAACTAGATAGAAGAAACTACAAAGATTCATTGAAGAATGGATAAAGCTTTTTTTAGGTTCCTCTAATGCAAATTTTGTAGATGATCAAGTTTTTATAGACCCATATGCCCTATGTAGAGATGCCATATGTCTTGGTGTTATGGGTTTAGAAATTTTCAAATACTTCTATCATAACAGGGAGAAGAAGAATCTTGCCAAGTTGATATTTCCAGAGGTCTTTGTAGATGTAGACTTGATGAAGGCCCTATTTTGGTGCTATAATCGAGCCACAAAATCTTTCAATAGGAGGGATGGAACTATCCTATGCACCTTAGATCAAGAATCATTCATTGAGGCCTTTGGATTGGAGGGAGCTATGGGTTAGCCTATAGATTTGAATAATTTACAGAGGAAATTTGAAGAAAACACCAAGGCATACAATGGGATATCAATGCTATAACATATTCCCATGAACTTGAAAGAAGTGGGTGATTACACTAAGAAGGTCGACAAGATGATGCCACTAGACAAATTCAAGAATTATTTTGTTAAAATTGTATATGGTGTTCATAGGTGGTGGCTAAGGATGGGTCTAATATGGTTTATGGGGCATAATTCATAATTGCAAGAGATGTACAAGATGCCTACCATGGCGGGGAATATGATTATGTTAATCATATTCTAGAAGTAATGAGAGAGAATATTGTTAGGGCTTAGAGTGGGAAATTAAAGGATTTCACATTTCATCACTATTCACCACTGATGCACCTAATTCTATACAAGAATATAGGGTACATAAGCTCTAATTTCATTGACCAAACTTTTGATATAAATGGAAGCCTACTAGTGTAGTTATGGACACGGGTATGGGACAACACTTATCATTTTTCTGAATCTGTATCATTTTTCAATAATTTTAGTGCTGTAATTATGAAAATGTTAGATCTAAGATATTTTAGGGCTCCTAATATATTGAAGGGCCTTTTGATACCAGCCTTGCTTCTTGAGGGAAAGAGATTTGACCATAATTGGGGAGATATTTTCCTTTTTCCCACATTTTCTTTAATAAGAGTCTATGGTTATCCCCAGCCACCCCATATATTGCCTAAATTTATCCCTCCTAGGCTAGGAATAATTGAATTTATATGGCAACTGTTTATGGTCAACAAGGAGTATTTAGGGCTCAAGGTGCATAGAGGAACCTTTTTATGTAGGTGTTTTAGGATTGGTGATTTTACAATTAGCAAAGAGGCTTTAGACCAAATCCATTATTTTCTTCACCATTACAATTTGTGCACTGGCCCTTATAGAATGTATGACCCTAATGGTTGGATGAGGGTCACCCTTAAGGAAATGAGGAATTATGTATTGCCAAGCACCAAGGAATTACCTCATGAGGATAGTATTCCAAACATAGTGGTAGAGGGTGAGGTAGCTGACAAGCTAGGAAAGCTTGATGATGTCATAAGGGTGGAGAAAGAGATGAAAATAATAGATCCCAAATTTGTGGGATTCCACATGGATATCGCTTATCCTTAGAGGATTAGGAAGATGGTCGTGGAACATGCTAAGATCATGGCTAAAATGCCAGAGGGCCCAGCAGGAGAAGAAGATAGAGTTAGCCCTGTTAGCCTTGAGCCAAATGTAACCCTTGAAGTAGAAGAGGAAGATGCTCCTCAGGTATCATGGATGGCAAAGGAAAAAAAAGATAGAAGATTGTCCATATCCCTACTCAGGTTAAATAAAGGACATTACAAATTTTACTAGGAAATATTTAGTATTTTGTTGACTTGAGACAAAATTATCTGCAAAATAGAAGAAATGCAATTGAGAATACTCTCATAGACTTGGAATTAGTAGTAGCAAGACTAGATGATAGGATCATCCAAGCCCAACAGTTTCTTGAGGATGATGAATTCATCAAGTCCATTGAATTCAAGAGCTTCTTATATAAAATAAAATAGAGTGAACTGGTGCTAATGATGAAGCCTAGAGAGTTTAATGAGAAGAAGATGGAGTTGATAGAGAAGCTGTAGGCCTATGACCCTAAAAGTGAGGTAATGACTTTAGAAGAGGCTAGGGATTTGGTATGGAGGAGTGACATGCTATTTGTGCTTGGATGGGACTTGAAACAAGCATTCATTCTTGATCAAATAAGGAGGTAGGAAGGTGCCATCTCATATGAGGCAATTGACATAGATGGACTAAAGAGAGGGACTAGTTTTAATATTGATACAAAATCCCTAGTAGTTTGGAGTATGCCCTCTACTTCCAACAAGCCAAAATTGATGGATATACAAAGTACTGAATAGGGTAATATGATTGTATGGACTTGATAGGGCACCTTAGGTACAGAGATATACAAAGCATTGAAACACTTTTCATTTATGAATGAATCCAAGGTGGAGGAGATGGAGACAAGATTGTCTAAATCCATACCTGATTACATTGATGTTAGGAAATTATATGAAAATGAATTTAGAACTAGCCCTGTCTATAGAAAAAAAATCATAGAGCTTGAGGCCTAAATCCAAGCATTAGAAAATGAAGTTGCATCTCTCAAGGAGCAACTCACATAGGCAGAGCAAGCAGTTGTTGTGGAGTAGGGAAGGGCATGAAGACCAACAATAGGTAGCAAAAAGCATATTTGAGGTCCTAGTACAAATAGAGGATTTGGAGGAAGAAGAGGCATTAGAACCAAGAAGGATGAGTATTGATACTCAATCAACTTAACAGGGAGGAGATATAAGGACAAGGGTCCTTAGGAATACGATGAGCCATTAGATTGAAGTTTTGAAAAACATATCACAACATGCTCATAGTTTATATATTACTTTACAAAGTGTTGAGCAGTTTTGCAATGAAGCACTTTCATGGCTATCACCCACTTTTAATCTATGGGGGCCATATATTCAATTTTTGTATAGGCTAATTGTATTGATGACTAAAAAGCCAAATTTGCTAAATAAAATATTTATAGTGAAAGAAAGCCTAGAGATGGTAAAATAATTAAGTGGCTTCTTCACTAGTAAATTATATGTTATACAAGGAAAGTTAAAGGTTTTATCTGAGGGAGTGGAGCCCTATATACCATCAATTATGGATGCTACCAGCATAGTAAAAAATTGGCAAGAGTGGTCAACTTCTTTTGATAATATTTTGACTCAAGAGGCTACAGTATTAGTTTTGAAGATATGTCTGATACCCCATACAATACTTTAATTGATTCCCTTTTTAAGGCAGAAATAAATTTGAATAAGTTCATTATTGAATCAAAAGCAACCATGGATGCTAGGTGGAGTAAAACCACTCAAGATTTACAAGAGGTGAAGAGTAAATAGTGGTATACTAAAAGGGAAATTTATGTTTGGGAAGCTATAGGAGAAATAAAGGCTTTTCCAAGAGGAAGTAGCTAAGATGTTTTACATATAAGATAGTAAAGTACAAGGAGAAGAAAAGATTGAAAGCTAGATAAAAATGTTTTTCTGCCATGTCAACTACTTATCTTTTTTGATCGATATTTTGGAAGAATGTTCTATATATTTATTATTCCCACCTTCTAGAAGTTTTTGTGTATCCATCAAATTTTTAACATATGTCCCTTTCTCATATGTAGCTTGTTGTAATCCTATATATGTATTTCCAAGATGAGAAGTAGAGGTCGATTGTCTATAGAAATTTTCACATATGTTATGTATTATTTTGTAGTCCATCCATTTATTTGGTAGTTATTTGAATAAGTTCATTTGTATGCATACTTGAATACAAAAAGTGAACATTTGGGACTAAAGACTTTGTCTCTATGTCATATTATGAGTTTTATTAGTAGTATTAAGATTTAAATAAGAAGTATTTATCCTTAATTATCATTATATTTGAGGTTTTGTCTCTTTTTCATATATCTGTAGCCTTGGTATTGAATAAACAAGTTTTCCTTTAGTTTAACAGAATTCAAAAGGTTGTATATCTCTTATTAATTGCTACTAATTTAAAGAATTGGGTAATCGCTTTTTGTAGTTGATAAGGTTTAGGGTTTGTGAAAAGGATGAGAATAATAATGAAACTTAGAGTTTAATGTTAACACTCTTAATCACAAGTTGATTAAAAAGGTCCAAGTTTGCTAATCTTTGACTCTATATCCCATTGGATAAGGCATTGGTTCATTCTAAAGTTCAAGGTTACACGATCATTCATTTAACTACAAGGCATTTAAAACAACAAATCAATTTTCCTTTTTATGTGTTGAAGAGATAAAAGTGCTGGTCACTACTATTTTCTATTACTTTCTTTAGTTGTAATTGGTTATTGTAGTTGAGAAGTTTGTTAGCAAGTTATAGAAGAATATTGACCATTTTTGCTAGAGGAAATAACCTTGCAAAGAAGAATATCAAGTTAATAAGATAAATCCCTTAGGTTTTCCTGCCTTGGCTTAGTAGAGCCTAAAGTGAAGTGAGTCTTGATGACTCTATTAATTTTGGCACAGAACTAGGATTTAGCCCTATTGAATATAGGATTTAGCCCATCCTTAGGCTTGTCTCTATCTTTGTTTCCTGGTATCTAGTTTAAATTCACCTAATATGTTCCTTGCCAAAATGAACTCCAACACTTCACACTCTAATCTAGTTCTTCCTTCACCACTTTAATCTAAAAGTCATCTTTTCTAGCTTCATCTATACTTTTAAGGCTCCACTTGAGAAATCAAACATGACTTTGTTATAACTCCTCTGTCTTTGATTCCAATAATCTTATCAATAAGGTGATTCTTTGTCAAATTCTTATTTGGTGTCACTATCTCAACTCTTACTTCTACTCAAGGTTCAAATCTTGGTTCCTCTCTTTGTTCCACAACTTGGATCTCATTCTACAAATAATTGTTAGTTTCATAAGATAACTCAACATTTTCTTGGTTATCCTTAGGATTAGCTTCTTCATTAGAATAATAATCAAATATTCTTTCTTGAATTTTAAAATTCTCATCCACATTCACATTTGTGCTCTCAACAATAGTTTTAATCCTCTCATTAAAAAATCTATAAGATTTGTGTTTTAATGAGTAACCAAGAAACTTATCTTCATTGCATCATTAATCAAACTTACCAATGTCATCATCTCTCTTGATATAAAATTTGCTTTTGAGAATTCTAAAATAGTTCATTGATGGTGCATGTCTAAACCATAACTCATAAGGATTCTTGTTGGTACCTTTTCTGATCTGAACTTTGCTCATTTTATACATTGTTTTATTAACTGCTTCTCTCCAGAATGTCTTTGATACAACATTTTCAAACATCATAACTCTTTTTTCTTCTATTATAGACATGCTTCTTTCTCATCTATACCATTATTCTCAAGCATTTTAAGGGCTGAAAAATGCTTTTTAATACTGTTCACTTCAATTTTTTTTAAAAAGTAAACTCTCCACCTCTATCATATCTAAAAAACTTAATATTTAATCTAGATTTATTTTCAATTCTATTCTCAAAAACCTTAAACTTCTCAAATGCTTCAAAATTTTCCTTAAGAAATGCTACCTACATTATCCTAGTAAAATAATCGACAAGAATCATAAGTACCTTTCACTGTAGAATCCTATTGTGTTTGTAAGACCACTCAAATATGTGTGAACAATTTGTAACTTTTCTATTGTAGTGAATTTTTTGCTAGGAAAAGAGATTTTCTTCTGTTTATCCATAACACATTCCTTCCGTACAACATTAGTAGGCTTCACAATTTTAAGAAAATCCCTAACAAAAAATGTACTACTTTCTTTCACAATATTATCAAAATTTATATGACAAAACCTTTTATGCCACAACCAACAATTATTAGATTTAGCAACCAAGCATGTCATCTATGCTGGATTAAATTGAAAAACATTATCTTTGGATCTTGTGCCAGTGCCAATCTGTTGGAAATATAAAAGGAGTAACTGAGAGGGGAGAGGTGAATCAATTATCACAAAAATAAATCATAGATCCCTTAGATGTCAATACAAATCAAAACTCTATGTAAACTAAACTTTGCTATAACTTGGCAAACACATAGGCAAAATGATGTAACTCGGTAAACACTGAAATAACTTAGAAAATGATAAATCTTTATCTATGGTTAATCTTACTTTAACTTAGTTGCATACACATAAAAGAAATAGCATGAACACAATTGACACCAAGATTTAATGTGGAAACCCAATTTGGGAAAAACCACCAAGTACAACTAGTTACTGATTTTCACTCTTCTAAAGTGAGCCTTGTTAGGAGCCAACCTTTATAAAGGTTACAAAACATACTATTAGGTGTGAACCTGTTAGATGATTTAATCAACCTATTAGGAGTGGCCTTATTAGAGGCCTTTAGGCACTTCAATAGAAATGCCACCTTGCTAGAGGATTTACAAATAGTTGTTAAGACAACTCTGTTAAGAGATTTAAATCATTGCTACGATGGTTAGAAGGTAACAATGAGATGACCTAATTTTTGATGAAATTAAATTGCTGATTATAGATCTCAATTCTAGCTAGTATACTTGATCATTCCTAATCAAATGTATCTTTGCAACTCAACAAGGATATTCTTCTTATCCTTCAGATTTGCTTCCTCTAGGCATCATCAAATCTTCAATTATGTTCCACACATTTAATCCTCAAGTTGACCTTATATTTATATCTTACACATTGTCAAGTCAGCTTGAATAAAACTTAGAATAATTAATATTCATCTTCTTAGTTGGCTAGAACCAACAAATGATTCAATTAAACTCAATATGCCAAAACAAGAAAATTCTTCATTAGCCAAATGTGCTCAGTAGATACTAACTCAAAGTGATTTTCTTGTATTGACCAAGTGAACTCGGTTAAAGCTGCATCTTTACAAAATTCTTTTGATAACCAAGTGAGCTTGGTTAACATTGGTTCCATCTAACATTTCCTTCATTAATTGAGTGAGTTCAGTTAACACTCAACTTCGGTAAGCTTTCCTTGTCACCCGAGTGAATTCAGTAAACACTATCTTCTAAACTAGGCAAACTCTGGAATGCTCGACAAACATAGGAAACTGTCTTCAATGCTCAAGTGAGCTTGGCATACACTAACTAGCAATGATATGACATTTTTTGTAACATCAAATATAATACACAATCAATCAATTTCCAATAATCTCCCTCTTTGGCATTGATGGAAACACAACATGTCATAATGCAATGAAATTTTAGAAAACAAATAAAGTAAGGAACACATCCTTAGTTTCATTATGATTCACATCCATGAGAACTCCCTCTATCAATGTAAATTCCCTCTACCTTTAGTATCTCCCTCTTTTAGAAAAACTCTACCTTCAACATCTATTCTGATAACAAACTCTGTCTTTGATATCAGACCAAGTTCATTTTCCCTTTTTGACATCGGTTTCTCTTTACCTTATCAAATTTCTATGAGATATGATAGTAAAATTCTCCCTCTTTGACATCTCATGTCAAAGACAATATTCAGTGAATATGAATGTACCATATCTATTGATTCATTTGCAGTGTGTCCTTGTTAATACATCATCAACTAACTGATCTTCAACATGCTTTGGTTGATGCATCACTAAACTTCATTTAGTGAGCTTCGTATAGTGGAATGTCCCCTAACTTACCTCTTACATAAAAAAATGCATCCTTAGGTAATGGCTTAGTGAATATATCTACAATTTATTCTTTAATATTTACATATTCCTATCTTACCTCTTTATCTTGTACCATTTCTCTCAAAAAATGATAATTTATAGCAACATGTTTTGTTTTGGTATGCATCATAGGATTCTTTGATATATTAATTTCATTGGTGTTATCATAGTATATAACCACTGGATCCTTGATCTCTATCTTCATACTTGTCAACAATTTCTTGAACCAAACAATATTAGAACAATTATTAGTTGCTACCACATATTCTAGCTTTGCTATGGACTGAGAAATATAATTTTGTGTCTTGCTTGTCCAAGACACTAGTCTTTTACCAAGAAAGAATGCTCCACCACTAGTGCTCTTTCTATCATCAACACTTCCTACCCAATCAACATCTATGAAATATTTCAAATCCAAATTGCCTCCTTTTTTGTACCATTATCCATATTCTTTGGTACCTTTCAGATACCTCATGATTCTCTTGATTTCTATCATGTGATTTTCTTTAGGATTTGCTAAGAATATTTCCACCATACTGACTACTAATGAAATATCAAGCCTTGTATGCACTATATACTACAATTTTCCAATCATTGATTTGTATGTGGTCTGATCTACCTCCTTGGAATCATCATTTTTAGAAAACTTATGTATAGTAGACATAGGAGTTCCAACTAGTCTTGAGTTTTCCATTCCAAACTTCTTTAGTATCTCTTTGATATATTTATATTGAGTAGTGTAGATACCATCTTTCTTCTACTAAAACTATAATCCAACAAGGAATTTTATCTCTCCAAACATAGACATCTCAAATTATTTACTCATTTCTTCTAAAAATGCTTTGCAAAAGTCGTCATTTTCTATGAACAAAGTGTCATCCACAAATATTTTTGCCAACCCAATCTTCTTTTTTGTTCCTTCTTTGATATACAGATTATTGTTATCATTTTTTCTTTGAAAACCAATATTTATCAAGTAGTTATGGAGTCTTTCATACCAAGCTCTGGGAGCTTACTTGAGACCATACAAAGCTTTGTGTAATTTTCAAACCATATCTCTTTTTCTAGTAGCTACATAATCTTAAGGTTCTTCTATGTAGACTTCCTCATTAAGAATTCCATTCAAGAATGTAGATTTTATGTCCATTTGATAAACTTTAAATCCTTTATGAGCTACACATGCTAGTAAAGTTCTAATTCCTTCTAATCTTGCAACACGAGAAATTTTTTTATCATAATCAATACCGACTAACCTTGCTTTTTTTTTGGAAACTTCTCCATCTTTATTTAGCTTATTTTTGAATACCCACTTTGTGCCAATTGCATTTTTATCCTTGGGTCTTGGAATAAGAGTCCAAGTCTTATTCTTCTCTATCTATTCTATTTTCTCATTAATATCTTCATACCAACTTTCATTATCCAAAACATCTTTAACATTTTTAGGTTCAAATTCAACAAGTAAACATGTACCTTTCAATTTGTTTCTTGTCATTGTTCCATCTAACTTATCTCTAATGATCTTGTTAGGTGCATGATGCCTTCTAACATATCTTGCTAACATAGGTACTTTGGATTTGGAGTTTGTTTCACTGACCTCTTCATGATCTTCTATATTAAGCTTGGGTCCCACTATCTATGACTTGGGTCCATTACACTTAGTTTTCTCTAGCAACAACTCGGTAGCTTTTGACTATGACTCAGGTCCTTCAGAATGTGACTTAGGTTGCATTGGTTGCAACTTGGCATCCTTTGGAAATTTTGGAGACTCAGAAGGTGAGGCCTCCTAACTTCCAAATAGATTTGGCACTACATGAAGTTCAATGTAAACAAATCTTCTATAATCCTTAGGTTCTTTGTTGCTCTCTTCTTCACTCTTTTCTGCAAACTCATCAATTCTCACATGTGCACTTTCTATGATTTTATGAGTAGACAAATTCAAACATTTGTATTGTTTACTTCTGCAGGAGTATCCTAAGAATATGCCTTCATCACCTTTGATATCAAATTTACCTTTCCTAGATTCTTTCAAGATATAACATTTGCTACCAAATACTATCAAGTAACCTAAATTAGATTTGTAGCCATGCCATAGTTCATAAATAGTTTGATTTGATTTTTTCTTCAGCTGTACTTGGTTCAAGGTATGTGCTACAGTACTGATTGCTTCCTTCCAATATTTGATTACAACATTCTTTTCTATCATCAATGTTCTTGCATAATCCATGATGGATCTATTCCTTCTTTCAGCTATACCATTTTACTATGGTGTACCAAGGGTTGATACCTACCTTTTAATTCCTTTTTCAATGTAGAATTTATTAAACTCATTGGAAATGAATTCACCAACTCTATCTGATCTCAAAAATTTTAGTTTCTTTCCAGTTTCCTTCTCTACTCTTGCTAGATACCACTTAAATTTTTTGAAATGCTTTAGACTTTTCTCTTAGATACATTACAATTATCATTCTAGAATAATCATCAACAAAAAGAATGAAAAACTTATCTCCATTATAACTCTCTATTCTGAAAGGTCTACATAAGTCTATATGCACAAGCTCTAAGACTTCTTCAAAATGATAATTCTTTCTTTTGAAACTAGTCTTTCCCATCTTACCAATTTGATTTTTTTTTTATAGACCCATATCACGTTTCCTCAACCTAGGACTACCTCTTACTCTTCTATTTTTTCTTATCTTGACCAGATTATCAAAGTTCACATGATATAATCTTTTGTGCCGTAACTAGCTTTATTTCTACTTGAGCAATAAAACATGAACTTTCACTAAAATCTAGATAGAATAGATTATGTTTTGTTTGTTTGCTAGACCCAACTATATTTCTTTTTCCATCTAGTAGTTTGGCCTTCCCATTCATGAATTCTACCTTGAATCTAATGTTATTCAACTGTGCCATACTTAGTAGATTATGCTTTAGTTCTTCAACCCAATAAGCATTATCACATCTAAGTTCATTGGTTAGTGAGATACAACCTTTTCCCTTAATGCAACAAGGTTCATTGTTTCCAAATTTCACACTATCACCATCATAATGTTTCATGTGTTCAAATTTAGTTTTATCACCAGTCATATGATGCAAGCAACCACTATCAATAATTCATGTATCATTTTTTCTAATATGAGAGATAAGTGCTAGTTTATCTCTATCATTACATTCATCTTTTATAGCAATATAAAACATTTCATCTTCACTGTTATTAGAATATTTAGCCATAAAAAAAGATTTCTTACCTTTCTCCTTGTAGTCCTTGTAGTTCTTGAATTCCTTCTTGCCTTTGAACTTCTTACTTTTCTCTTCTTCTCTACTTTCTTTGTTGGGACACTTTGCAACTATGTGACAAACTTCTTCACAAGACAAACAGATTAGAGGAATCTTACCTTTTTACTTTCCTCTACCTTTGGAATATTTCCTTTCAAGTAGGGCTTCAACAACTTCAAGATTACTGTTTGAACTTTCTTCCTCTTCTTCACTTTCTGATTGATTGGTTTTTGATTTCTTACCCTTTTTCTTGAGTGAAAGCTTGTCTTCAAATGCAAAATCAATACCATTGGAAGTAGAGACATAGTTATCATAGTTATCCAACTCAAAAGCTATCAATCTTCCAACTAGAGCATGCAAAGTTATATTTCTATTTGGATCACATCTCATCTCTTGACTAATAGACACTCTAATTGCATAGATAGGAAGAAGGGTTCTGAGTACCTTGATTACAACTATTTTCTTATCAATATCTCCTCTAGACGCATTGATTGCACTCACACTTGCTTTAATTCACTCAACATATTTTGCAATGTTTTCATCTTCTCTCATCTTCATCTGAGCAAATTATCCTCTGAGACTTTTAGCTTTAGCTCTTCTTACATTATCATTTCCTCCATAGATGGCTTTTAGTTTGATCTACATATCATAACATGTAGTGCAACTTTTGACTTCATCAAATTCAACATAATTAAGAGCAGAAGCAAAGTCAATCATCATGCTATTATGATTTGTCTTTTCAACAATTTCTTCAATTGATAATGTTCTAGTAGGATTTTTGTATTCATTATCAAGATATTTACAACCTAAATCATTGATAGTTTCCAAATGTAACCTCATAAGTCTTTGCCATGCTGTAAAGTTGTCTTTGTTCAACTTGGGAATCTCTCTTCTATAAGAAATCCTTATCTTTATCTTAGGTCTTTGAAACCTTCTCTACAAGCACCAAAAGATTTGATACCAATTGTTGGAAATATAAGAGGAGTAACTGAGAGAACAGGGTGAATTTATTACTACAATAATAAATCCCAGATCTCTTAGATGTCAATACAAATCAAAACTCTTTGTAAGCTAAACTCTGCTATAACTCAACAAAAACATAGGAAAAATGCTGCAACTCGATAAACACTGAAATAACTTGAAAAATGATTAATATTTATTTATGGTTAATCTTACTTTAACTTAGTTGCATACATATAAAAAAAATAACATGAACACAATTAACACAATTAACATCAAGATTTAACATGGAAACTCAATTTGGGAAAAACCACCAATTATAACTAGTTACTGATTTTCACTCTTCTAAAGTGAGCCCTGTTAGGAGCCAACCCTATTAAAAGTTACAAAACACACTATTAGGTGTGACCCTGTTAGAGGATTTAATCAACCTGTTAGGAGTGGCCTTGTTAGAGGTCTTTAGACACTTCAATAGAAATGACATCTTGTTAGAGGATTTAAAAATAACTATTAAGCTAACTCTATTAAGAGATTTAGATCACTGCTATAATGGTTAGAAGGTAACAATGAGATGACCCATTTTCTAATGCTACTAAATTGGTGATTATAGATCTAAATTATGGCTTGTATACTTGATCCTTCCTGATCGAATGTATCTTTGTAGCTTAACAAGGATATTCTACTTATCCTTCTAATTCGCTTCCTCTAGACATCATCAAATCTTTAATTATGTTTCACACATCCAATCATCAACTTGACCTTATATTTATATCTCACACATTTTCAAGTTAGCTTGAATACAACTTAGAATAATTAATATTCATCGTCTTAGTTGGTTAGAATGAATAAACAATTCAATTGAACTCTGCCAAAATAAGAAAATCCTTCATTAGCCGACCTTGCTTGGTAGATACTAACTCGAAGTGATTTTCCTATGTTATCCAAGTGAAATTGATTAATATTGCATCTTCACAAAATTCCTTTGGTAACCGAGTGAGCTTGGTTAACACTAGTTCCATCCAACATTTCCTTCATTAACTGAGTGAGCTCAGTTAACACTCAACTTCTGCAAACTTTCCTTTGTCACCCGAGTGAACTTGGTAGACACTATCTTCTAAACTATGCAAACTCTAGAATGCTTATTATACACAAGAAACTATCTTCAATTCTTGAGTGAGCTCATCATACACTGACTAGAAATGATATGATATTTTGTGTAACATCAAAGACAATACACAATTAATGAATTATTTCTAACACAATCATCTTACCAAGCTTATCCTTGATGATACATGTCTTCTTTGTGAACTATAATTGTTATTCCTTGTTAACCAACTATCCAACACTTTGAATATTATGTTTTAGTCCATAAAAACAAGATCATTTGTGTTAGTTCTATCATCAAGAGTAATAGATCCTATTCCCTTGATATGACAAGCCACATTATCCCCAACTCTAACAATTTCTCCATCACAATTGTTGAACTCAACAAATTTATTCATATCACTAGTCATATGATGTGAAAAACCACTATCCATGATTCGATCAACTTTCTTCTAAACTTGTTACACTAGGGCTTTTTCTTCTCTAACTTCTTTTTCAAGAATTTCTTCTTTTATAGCAACAAATCCAAAATCGTCATCCCTTTTGCTCTAGATTATTTCATCTAGTTCATCATCATTATTTGCATACAAAAATTCTCTAGGTTTTCTAAACTTGAAATTATTTTTGCACTTCCTCACTCTTTTAAGACATTTAGAAGCATAATGACCAAATTCATCACAAGTCCAACATTGAATATATTTTCTTACCATTTGGTTCTCTTCTCACAAGTAGAACAATTCCTTCTTCAATATTTTTGTCTTCTTTAGATCTTGATCTACTAATGCTAGCATAATCTCCACTAGTACTTGCATTCCTTGATAGGGTATCTTGGATAGTGAGTGCACTAAAGATATTCCCCACTCTAGGTGAATTTCTAGCTTCAAACTTATTTCTACTACTTCCAATCTTTCAAGAAGAGTCTCTCTAGAGAACCTCTTTGTACAAGGCATTACTTGCTCAACCATTTGCACTATCTACTCAAATGGTGGTATCAAAGTTTTCAAGATTTTCCTTATCATCTCATCTTCTTCTTTAGTTCCTTCATAAATAATTTTTTATATTATGCCAATATAACTTCTTATAGATTCATCTTCCATCATTTTTTTTTCTTGAAATAGATATATCTAATTTTGTAATCTAACCCTTTTAGCATGTTTATGATGCAAGAGGTAAGGGTTTGGATAGTGGAAGTTGGGAGAGTTCAACCGACAAATAGACCTTAAGAAGGTTTGAGAGCCAAGATAGATGCTAGAATCCTGCACTAGCACATTTACAAAAAAATGACTCAATGCATGAAACTTACCTAAAACATGTAGTTCAGAAAAAAGACTTAGGGAATGTTGTATTTATACCAACATGGTCATGCTGACTAAATTTTAGGACCCCAAAACACATAGGGTTTGGATAGTGGAAGTTGGGAGAGTTTAACCCACAAATAGATCTTAAGAAGGTTTGAGAGCCAACATAGACCCTAGAACCCCACACTTGAACCTTTACAAAAAAAGGACTCAATGCATGAAACTTACCTAAAACATGTAGTTCTGATAAAATACTCAGGGAATGTTTTTTTTATACTAACATGGTCATGCTGACTAAATTTGAGGACCCCAAAACACATAAAAGACATAGATCCTTCATTATGTCCTTGGAATGCTAATAGCCCAAGAGATAAAAAATTTTCCCATACCTTGAAGACTTTGGATTGAAACAAGGAAACCAACCACCAAGAAAGTTATCATTTCAAATGTACTCCAAGAACCCAAAGTGTTGATATCACATGAACAAGAATACTGACATTACTTGTGAGGACAACAACTAGGCCTAAAGGGCTAATTATGGCGCTCTTACAAAGGAAGTACTATTAGACATGTTCCAAAAACACCAAAACAATAGGATAGGTTGAGGAATATTCCAAATAGTTTAAACCAAAAGTTTGAAGCTTTAGAAATGAGTTTTAGGGTCCCAAATGCTGACTATAGAAAAATAGTGAGTTTGTGCATACATGGTATATGCACCTAGGGCATCATCTTTGTCCCTTGTCCCTACATGTTAGCAACTAAAACCAAATGAATCTCAAAGAGCATTAAGAGTACAAGGATTCCACCAAAGGCCATTAATTTCCTATGGTGGAATATGAAGTTATGAAACAATTTCTTCCAAAACCCTAGAAAACCTAAAAATTTGGGTTATTTGTATAAAGTCTCAGAACCTCAAACCAGTTGCATTGGAAAGCTAACTCAATGGTGCATTTAGTATTACTAGGCTTAACCTCCTATGCATCTATACACATCTGTACCATTCAGAAAACTCACTTAGAATGTAGGAAATAAGGTTACTTTTATTGATTTCAATGCCAAAAACTTACATTCTACCTTCCACTTGCTTGAAAGGGATATATGAAGGTTTTCCCCAACTAATCCAACCAAATTTGAAAGTTTGTGACTGGTGGGGTATTGATTATAGACACTTTTTCTTAATTATGCAAAAAGTTGTAAAGTTGCATAGCAACTTTTGTGACTTTTATTGCATTTTTACATTTTAAAGCCTTAAAAGTATTTTGAACTATCCAAATAAGTCCTAATATACTTAATACCACTACTGGACCCTAGATTATAAGAAAATACATCCAATTACATAGATTTTTCCCTTGTGACCTCATTGAGCAACAAGTTTATAAAACACCCAAATTGGTAATGGGCCACACAAAAGGGTTAAAAGTGAACCTAGGAATCTAAAAACATTGGCTTATTGAAAACATAGAAAAGTAAACTAGAACAAGGCCATAAATGAACCAAAAAACCTTATTTCATTATTTCATGGGAGAGTGCTCTTGCACCATGTTGCCTTGGGGAAAAGAAACTCAAGTTCCTACTTGAGGTGAGTTGATGAAGAGTGTATCCATGTTGCTGAATCTAATCTTCAATCACCTAGGTGGCATCAATGGTAGGTAGCCCCTTCCATTTGACCAAGTATTGATAGTATGTTTGTTTCCTTGTCTTCTTGGAAATTTTTGTTTCCAAGATTGCTTCCAACTCGAAAGGTTGTGAAGGTGGTAGATCTTTCAACCAGTCTTCATGTGAATTTACTATAGATGTACATGCAACATTACAAGTGTCCTTGAAAATAATGAGGTCAGCCACATTGAAAATTGGGGAGATGTCAATAGTAGGTGCTAGTGAAATCTCACAAGCATTAGGACCAAACATATGCAAGATTGTACAAGGTCCTATCTTCTTCATTTGGAGTTTGGTATTATGACCTTTAGGGAGTCTTTCCTTTCTCAAATATGCCCATACTCTGTCACCTACTTGGAATTGAACATCTTTCCTCTTCTTATCTGCTTGTGCTTTGTATTTTTGTGAAGTATGTTCCAATGTATCTTTCACCTTTTCTTGTACTTGTTTGATAAGGTCAGTCAATTCTTCTCCTTGTGCACTAACCTTTATATCATTAGGTAACTCTCTAAGTTCTAGAGGTCCTTTTGGATGATAGCTATAGACTATTTGGAATGGTGTCTTTCCTGTAGACCTATTGAATAAATCATTGAAAGAAAATTCAGCTTGTGGAAGAATTAGATCTCAATTTTGTGAATATTTCTTGGTGAGGCATCTAAGGAGGTTTCCAAGAGATATATTTACAACTTTAGTTTGACCATCGATTTGAGGATGGTAGGAATAACTAAATTGTAGATTAGTGCCTAATTTCTTGTGCAAGGTTCTCCAAAAGTGTCCTTGGAATTTAGTGTCTCTATCTAAAACAATAGAGTTAAGCAGACCATGAATTCTTACAATCTCTCTAAAGAAGAGATGGGCAATATGAGAGGCATCATGAGTGATTTTACAAGGTATAGAGTGTGCCATCTTGCTGAAATGGTCTACAACCACAAATATATGATCATATCCTAGTTTTTTCCTTGGTAATCCCATCACAAAGTCCATAGATATTGCTTCCTAAGGTCTAGAAGGGATTGGGAGAGGTTGGTATAACCCTTGGTTAGTTGTAGTACCCTTTGCTTGTTGATATATAATACATGACTCTACATATTTTTTGACATCTTGCTACATTTTTGGCCAGTGATAATGTCTTTTAACAACCTCTAATGTTTTGCCAATACCAAAGTGACCACTCATTCCCCCACAATGTATTTCCTTTACTATATTGTCTCTCATAGAGAATTTTGGAATACAAAGTTGATGACCCTTAAAAAGCAATCTATCTTGAATAAGAAATTTAGAAAAAAATGTATGATACCTATCCATAAGAGTAGTGCAAACCTGATATATTTCACCAAAATCTACATCATCTTTGTTTAGGTCCTTCAATGCTTGGATGCATATGCTTTGACATTGGATTTCCTGCACCAAAATTATCCTCCTACTTAGAGTATCAACAACTTTATTTTCTTGGCCTTTCTTTTGCTTTATGGTCAAGGAATAGGCTTGTAATTGTTCCATCCATTTAATATTTTCACACTCAACTTGTCTTGAGAATTTAAGTAACTTAGAGCATGGTTGTCTGTAAAAACCACAAATTCTTTAGGTAATAAATAATGCCTCCATTCCTTGAGGGCTTAAACCATAGCATAACATTCTAAATCATAAGTTGAGTACTTCTTTTTAGCATCATTTAGTTTTTCAAAGAAGAAAACCATAGGTTTACCGTCTTGGCTAAGGACTACCCCAATTCCTAGGTTGCTTGCATCTATGTCAATAGTAAAACCCTTATTAAAATTAGGAAGAGTGAATATTGGATATTGTGCCACTCTTGATTTCAGATATTCAAAGGCATCATTTGCTGCTTTAGTTGGAACAAACTTTACCTTTTTACCACCTTTGATTGTATCTAATATAGGTGCACATGCATGGCTGAAGTTCTTTATGAAATTTTGCTAATCCATGAAAACTTCTTACATCACTTGCATTCTTTGGAGGAGGCCAATTGATGATTGCATCCACCTTTGCTGGATCCATTTTTAGTGTCCCTTATGAGATCACAAATCCCAAGAAGGCAAGTTCTTTCTACAAGAATGTATATTTCTCAAGGTTGATCATTAGTTGATGCTCTTTTAACCTTTTGAGAACCAATTCAATGTGTTCAAGGTGTTCCTCCAAGCTGAAACTAAAAATTAGTATGTCATCAAGATAAACAACCAAAAACTTGCCATTGTAATCATGAAATATTTCATTCATTAGCCTCATGAAGGTAGAGGGGGTGTTACTTAAACCAAATGACATTACTAGCCATTCATAGAGACCTTCTTTAGTTTTGAAGGCAGTCTTCCATTCATCACCTGGCTTGATTCGTATTTGGTGATAATCAGATTTTAGATCAATTTTTGAGAAATATGATGCATTGCCCAATTGGTTTAGGAGGTCTTCAATCCTTGGGATAGGAAATTTGTATTTGATGGTGATCTTGTTAATGGCTCTACTATCAATGCATAGTCTCCATTTACCATCCTTTTTGGGAGCCAAAATTGAAGGGACAATACATGGGCTAAGACTTTTTTTGAATAAGTCCTTTATCCAATAATTCTACAACTTGTTTGGTTATTTCAACATTTTGTGCAGGAGTGAGTTTGTATGGGGCTTTGCTAGGCAAGGATTCTTTAGGGATGAAGTCTATTAGGTTGCTTATGTCTCTAATGGGTGGGAGGGATGAGGGGAAATCTTTTGCAACCACTTCCTTGTATTCTTCAAGAAGCTTTTGAACTTTTTTTGGGACTGATTTATCCTTGCTAGGTAATGGTTCATCTTTTGGTTTTAGAATTAATGCATATCCCTCTTTTTCTTCTTTTATTTCTTTTAACATTTATTTTTCTCCCACTATGATAGCCAAAGGTTCTTTTTCCTTTTTAGGTTTAGGTAGAGGCTTGAGATTATAAGTTTTTCCATCCCTCACTATGGTGTATGTATTTTTTCTACAATTATACATGGCATCCATATCATATTGCCATGGCCTTCCTAAAATAAGGTGGCAAGCATCCATTTCTACAATATCACATAAAACTTTATCTTTGAACTCACCTAAAGAGAACTCTACCATGGCTTGTTTAGTTACAAGTGTTTGCTGCCCTTTTGTTAGCCAAGAAACATTATAAGGATATGGATGAGGAATTATTTCTAGTTCTAATTTTTGAATCATTTCTTTAGAAACTAGATTTTTTGTTGATCCTAAATAAATTAATAGATTACATACCCTTTCTTTGTATTTGATCCTTGTCCTGAACAAGTTCTTCGTTTGGGGTAGTTCTTGAACATGAGGTACTTGCAAGAATGATTGTCTCATCATTAGTGCTATACCTTCTTTAGCCTCTAAATTTTTTTCTTGCACTGACTGGTTCCTTCTTTCTCCTTGATTGTTATTGTTTGGTTTTTCAAGGCACTTGTTTGGATAGTGTCCTATTTTATTGCATTTTAAACACTTAGGAGATCCATTAGATCTCCCTCTTCCTCTATTGAAGGATCTTCCTCCTTTGGAGCTTTGCTCCATGGATTTTCCTTCATTGGATGATTGACCTTTTTGCCAAGAGTTACTTCTACCCTACCTCTTACTCTATTAGATTGTTCATTTCTTCTTTTAAACTTCTCTTCCACCTTTAGTACAAGTTGCACACATTTCTACATAGTGGTTATTGTTGTCAAACTCAATTCATCTTGAATAGATAACTTGAGACCTTGCAAGTATTTTGTTGACTTGATACTTTCATATTCAACCTCTTGTGTCCTCATCAACAATGCTTGAAACTCATTAATGTAGGATAAAAATGTCATGCATTTTTTCCTTAGATTAATTCTTCTTCTATGAAGTTGAACTTCATAGTCTTCAGGAACATAGGCCTTCCTAAATAACTTCTCCATCTTCATCCATGTGGTTACTAGACCTTTGCCATTCTTTACTCTATCTCCTTGGGTGATATTCCACCATGTAAGAGTAGTCCCTTTAAACTTGGACTTGGCTATATTTATCTTTTGATTCTTAGGAATCTCATCACATTTAAAGAAACTATTTATGGTATCCACCCAATCAACTGCACCATTAGGGTTCATTTTCCCATCATAGGTTGGTAAGTCTAATTTGGAATCCATAGTTCTTCTTTCCATGGGCTTAAAGCAACCTCTAATTTGGAGGTATTTGTTCTTCTTACTCCAAAGGGATTTCTTCATCACTCCCTTCATCAAATTCTTTAGAGTTCTTGGTTTTGGAAAGCTCTTCTCTAAGCCTTTTCAACCCATCTCTAATTTGTTGCATCTTAATGTTTATAAGTTCATCTATATTACTTTGTGCATCTTCCTTTATCTTCTACTCCTTCAAATATTTTACTATGTCTGCATTAGTCATCTTGGATGGCAATCCATCATTCCCTTTGTCTGACATTTTTGACAAATTTTTAGAACCCCAAAGATCTAGATGGGCTTTGATACCACTTGATACAAGTGGTAAGGGTTTGGATAGTAGAAGTTGGGAGAGTTCAACCCATAAACAGACCTTAAGAAGGTTTGAAAGCCAAGATAGACCCTAGAACCCTGCACTTACACCTTTACAAGAAAAGGACTTAATGCATGAAACTTACCTAAAACATATAGTTCTAACAAAAGACTTAGGGAATGTTATTTTTATACTGAATTTGAGGACCCCAAAACACATAAAAGACAGAAATCCTTCATTATGTCCTTGGAATGCTAGTAGCCCAAGAAATTAGATTTTTTCCCATAACTTGAAGACTTTGGATTGAAACAAGGAATCCAACCACTAAGAAAATTTTCATTTAAAATGTACTCCAAGACCCCAAAGTGCTAATATCACATGAACAAGAATGCTGACATAACGCGTGGGGACAACAACTAAGCCTAAAGGGCTAATTAGGGTGCTGTTACAAAGGAAGTACTATTTAGACATGTGAAAAAAACACCAAACCAATTGGATAGGTTGATTAATGTTTTAAATAGTCTAAATACAAATTTTTAGGCTTTAGAAATGAGTTTTAGGGTCCCAAATGCTGACTGTAGCAAAACAATGAGTTGGTGCATATATGGTATATGCATATAGGGCATCATCTTTCTCCCTTGTTCCTAAATGTTAGCAACTAAAACCAAAAGAATATCAAAGATAATTAAGAGTACAAGTATTTCACTAAAGGCCATTAATTTCCTATGGTGGAATCTAAAGTTATGAAACAATTTCTTCCAAAACCCTAGAAACCCTCAAAATTTGGGTTGTTTGCACAAAAATAGGTGTAACATGAGTTTTATAGAGTATAAAAACCTCAAACCAGTTGCATTGGAAAGATAACTAAATGGTGCATAAATTATTACTAGGCTCAACCTCCTATTCATATATAAACATTTGTACCATTCAGCAAACTCACTAAAAATGCAGGAAATAGGGTTACTTTTATTGATTTTAAAGCCAAAAACTTACATTCTACCTTCCACCCACTTGAAAGGGATATATTAAGGTCTTTCCAAACTGATACAACCAAATTTGAAAGGTTGTGACCATTGGGGGATAGATTACAAACACTTCTTCTTGATTATGCAAAAAGTTGTAAACTTGCATAGCAACTTTTGCAACTTTTATTGCATTTTTATATTTTAAAGCCTTGAAGGCATTTTGAACTGTCCAAATGAGTCCTAATAGACTTAATACCACTAATGGACCCTATATTATAAGAAAATACATCCAATTACATAGATTATGCCATTGTGACCTCATTGAGCAATGAGCTTATAAAACATGCAAATTGCTAATGGGGCACACAAAAGGGTTAAAAGTGAACCTAAGAATCTAAAAACATTACCTTATTGAGAACATAGAAAAATAAACTAGAAAAAGGCCATAAATGACCCAAAAAACCTTATTCCATACCTTCAAAAGTAAATTCCAAAGATTTCCAAATTTTACTAGCTAACCCTAAATATTTTACTTGACCGTACTCATTTTCAAAAAAAGGTGAAAAAAATGCTTCTCTGGAAAGCATGCAACACATGAACAAATCTCTTTCATCTTAAGTAAATTCTTCAAGATTTCTTTATTCAAGTATAGTCTTTTTCATTCTTTGTGATATGCCAATAGGCTAAACCTATGCATAGTAAATGTGTCTTCATCTTCTCTTTCTGGCTGTCACAATTAACTCCATCAAATTTAGGACTTTCTTTTCTGAAATGACTTGCCATTGATCTCCTTAAGTTGTTAAGATTTTCCTTCAAGGACCTGATGCTCTAATACCAATTTTTAGAAAGTAAAGTAAACCAAGATAACTAAGGGAGGGGGGTGAATTAGTTATCTAGTCAATACAAATTTTATTAATCTTATTAAATCTCAAACATGTGATCAATATAAAAGACACCCATTAGAAGATACACATACAAAATAACACCAAATATGTTAACTACATAAATCCTTGATCAGAGGGAAAACCCTAGTGGGGATGATTTCCACAAAATGATGTACTTATAATATATAAGTTCTTTGTAAGAGGATGGACTCTATTAGGAGACAATGATCTACATTTAGTACATATAAGTCCCTATTAGGAGACTTTGAATCCCTATGAGGAGATTTCAACCCTATTAGGAGTTGTGCCAACCCTATTAGGAGTTGGAGAAAGAAGAATGACCCAATATCAAAACAACTTTTGGGTGAAGACCACCCAAATCACTATCCAACTGGCCTCTATGTTTTTCCTTTTATAATAATAGAAAATAAAACTAAACTTAGCAACTCACACTCTTTCTCTATCCTCTTACTATGCCATTTCTACACTAAACAATTCTTAGATCTCAATACCAAATCTATAAACTCGCATCATAATAATTCCTTAGATTTCTTAGTCACATTATACTTCACATCCACATATACTTAATCCACTTAATACCTCTAACCATCAAGGAAACAATCCTTTCTTTACACTAAGTCCTTAAAAAAATTCATTGAGTCAGCCTTGAGGCTTTCCCAGTTACAATTACAGTAGGACATCATTAAAATAACATGCTACAATACATCTTTTCATGATTACATAGCACTATCAACTTGTAGTCTTTACAATTATTTAAAATGTGTAACCTTAGACTTTGTGCATTCACTAACATCATCATAATGATGTCTGATACCTCTATCTAACTTTTGTCAACCATATTCTATCCTTGTTAGGAGATATAATCCAATTATTAGAATCCACTTCTCATGAACTCTATCCATAAACTATCCTCTATAAATCTTGAATAACTACTATCAACCTTTGACTTTCTACATGTTCTCATAGCCATGTCATTAGGACACTCTATAGAACATGTAACCTAGTGTGCTTGACCTCATCTTCAATCCTCAAATCATATGACCTCAAATTCTATCTACTACTTTGCCAATCTTCTAAATATGTTGACATTAATGACAAAAATACTCATGAATGCAAGACACAATCATGCTATCAATATCTCTAATGCTCTAGCAATGATATGATACTTTCCCATAGGAATATCATCAACACTTATGCTAAAAAATTCACCATCAACCAAGTGTGGAAGCAATTGAGATGGAGGAAAAAAGTGCCCACAAAAACTACTACCTATGCTAGGTATCATGAGGAGGAGGACATAGGTTGGATACCTATGATCATCTATGAAATTTATCTATAAGATACATGAGGACTATGGTGAGATTTATGGGAGTATCTACCAGTGGTTATAGGTGTAGGGATGTTGCCAGATTATGCAAGAGAGATGAGGAGGTGACCCTTCTTGAGGTTTACAATCCTTGATGTTGTACAAGTGGACAATGGTGGAGAGGGGGATGAAAAGGATGATGGAGGAGATGGAGGGGATGGTGGGAAAGGAGGAAAAGGATGAGATAGGACCATCAAGTTGAGAGGAGCATCTAGTAGTTAAGACAATACTCAATTATAGAGTAGGAAAAGAGAAAAGGAGGGGAAGGACCAGAGGAGGAAGAGAGGCTTATTAGATCACCTTGAGTGAAGAGGGAGTTTTTATAGAGGATAGAGACATGAGAAACCTATAGTTTCCAGGGGAGATGATGAGCGGGAGCAAAAAATTAGGATATTGTAGGTAGAGCTCTAGTCAGTCCAGATTACCATAGGTCTAAGAGATTTGTTGCTAACAGATGTTAGAGATAAGGATTTAGATAGAGAGGTTATTTTCCATTAGCCAAGTATGGTGGTAGTTTAGATGGAGGTAGAGAGTTCCCATAGAGATTACTATTTATGATAAGTATTAGGAGGAGGAGGACATTCGATGGCTACCCATGCTCAACTATGTAGCATGTCTACAATGACTAAGATGGGTGGTATGTGGGTATCTCCCAGTGGTTATAGATGTAGGAGTCTCACTAGATTATGCAAGAGAGAAGAGGAGGGGACACTTCCCAAGGTTTATAGTCCCTAATTCATTATAGGTGGATAGTAACATGGATGATGGAGGAGATGGAGAGGAAGGTGGGTGAGGAGGACAAGGACAAGATAGGCCTAGTAGCTTGAGAGGAGTGTCTAGTAGTTAAGATACCACTTGATCATGGAGTAGGGAAAGGGTAGAGGAGGAGGAGGAGGAAAGGTTTATTAGATGACCTTGAGTGGAAAGGGAGTGAGATAGAGGATAGAGACAAAATAAACCTACATTGGATGAGGGAGATGATGAGAGAAAGTACTAGATTAGGGAATTGGAGGTAGAGCTCCAGAAAGACTAGATTACCATAACTTTAAGAAATTAGAAGCTAAAAGATGCTAGAGTTGAGGTTTAGAAGAGAGAGAGGAGATACTATGTGAGGACCTAGACAAGGTGTAGTAGGATGTAAAGTAGCATGGGGCTAGAACAACCTCTTACTTTAGTGTATACATAATAGTTTTACCCTTGGAGTAGTAGGTATCTTGCCACTTAGAGAGAGTGGGTAGATCAGAGGGAGTAGTATAGCCACCAGATAGGACTCAGGAACCTTCTCCTTATCCACATATTACTTAGGAGGGAGGGAGTTAGAACTAGGGTGTAGCTCAGGGCTCTATGTTCTTGTGACATTTTTTTGTATCATTACGAGACATTGATCCATATTTTTGTACTCATGTTGGATGTATACTTGATATTTCACCATATATATATATATATATATATGAGATTCTTGGTTTCACATTGAACATTGTTTACTTGTCTCTTTATGCTCATGTGATGGATGTATCTCTATGTTTCATCACTTATTTTTATGTTTCCATGTGATGATGATATGTATGTTCATGCTTATGTATGCTTATATTATGTTGATATGGTAATGGATGTATTGATATATCTCTCATATATGTTATGATATGAGCTTATGATTTCAAAATTTAGCAATTGGATAGATTAGATATGATGATAAGATCAACCCCTTGTAATGACAAGAAAATAAATAGTGAGATGACAACAGAAAAATGAGATAAAGAGATGATTGAGAAGAATCAAGGATACAAAAATAGTTGGATGACATGTACAATAAAGATAAAGGAGACTCCCCCAACACACAAAATGAAAAGCTAAGCTAAAATTAAAAGATAAGCTAAAATAAAACCCTAAAATGTAAGCTAGTATGCAAAGGTACAATTGCAATAGTTATATAAGTAGGTTATAGTTTTTATCATTGAGCCTTATTAGGGACATCATGAAAAGATAAGCTAAAATGAAATTGTAAAATGTAAGCTAGTATGTAAAGGTACAATTGCAACAATTATATAAGTAGGCTCTAGTTTTTATCATCAAGCCTTATAAGTAGGTTCTAGTTTTTATCATTGCTATTTATTAAAAGACCATAAAATCATCACTAATATAAGTATGAGGATATAAATATGATCTATATTTGATAGAAGTGTGAGAACCCAATCTATGCATCAAAGACATAAAGGTCAAGATGAAGTTGTAACTTGATTCCCTAGGTTTAATATAGCAAGATCATGCTTGCATCAAGACATAAAATTCTAAAATGGCGATAAACTTGCACTTGTAAAATAGACAATGATGTAACATTGAAGATCCTAAGTGTCAAATTGGTCAAGGAAGAAGCTCAAGACACCTAAGATATAACAAAACACACCCATAGACATGAATCAAAAGAAAACATTCCCCATACCCCCCAGTCCTCTAGTTCTTAACATCCTTGAGAGACTATTAGAGATGAAAGACACAATAAAGAAATCATCATAGATATTACAAAAAGAAAAATAAGTCAATAAGTCTCATTCAATTTTTTAGTTTAAGTGCATGTGTGAAAGTCACATGATTGTCTTCCTAGAACTTAAGTCCACAATTGATAAATATTGCAACATCCAAGACTAGGAAGAGTGTCGACTCAAGGTAAAGTATTCGATAAGTGTTTAGAAACACTAAATTTCAAGGGAAAATTTTGATTAACACTATTTAGAGAGTTTCTAAAGAAACACCAATTCAACCAAGAGAACCATTAAGCTATAATTTTGTGCCACTATAGACCTAGACAAGGATAAATTTTGAACTAGCCAAGGAAAAATATACATGAGATGAATTAGTTCATAGTGCAAAGCAACATCCTGATAGACATAAGTGAGAGGGTCTCAAGTAGCTCTTGTTTCCATGTTTTCACCACTTGGCAGGACTGACTAGATCTTATAAATTATTACATCATTTTGTCCCACTATGGTGTAGGAGCACCTTAGGGAAATGCAAGCTCAAATAATGATTTTGGCTTGTAGATGGTCTGTTAGAGTAATTAGATATTTTATAATTAACTCTAGTTGCTTAAGCTAAACTTTAGGCATATAATAATTAATTATTTTATTAATTATTATTATGAAACCTAGGTTACACCTTTTTAGGGTTTTGATCTCCTTTATAAGGATGATCTCTCATTGTAAACTTTTAATTGAGATTAATTTCATTGTTGATTATAGCAATCTACTTTTTTTCTCATCAAGAATGTCTCGTCTATGGATCTGGCAATTTTTGCCTCCATAGACTTTTTATTCTCTCTTTTGTAAAAGGTGTTTGCATGTAGGTGATTCTTAGGAGCTATGAGGTTGACCTGTCATCAACTTAAACATGGTATCAAAGCTCCAGATCTTCATGCCCCTGTTCTGTTTGTGAGAGATTTGACATCAATTTTTAGATCTGAGCTTTCAGTAGTTTTTTAATTAGATTTGGGGGGTCACTAATTTTTAAGGAACTTTGAGCAAAAAAGGACATCACCGTTAAGCTCAAAGCACTCAAAAACCCCCATTTCTATATAAAGTACATCTAGTTTGGACACTTTTGAAATTTGAGGCAAAAGTTTTTGCACCTAGGTCGTTTTGACTTGGGCATGCACTTCAAGGTGATGATTTGAAATCATTTATCCAAGGATGAATTTTTTTCTTAATTTAAAACATCATTGGAAACATTATTTTTTGGGTATTTTGGGCCCTTTGTACTTGCAACTATGCATGTAGTACAATGTGCAACATATAAGGCTTCTCTTGGACAGAAGAATTCAATCCTTTCTTTGGTGTGGATTTTGTTTGCATATTTTTATCAAAAAATTCACTCCTCTTTTTGGTATTCATGCTTTTTCTTGGACTCCTACACCTTCCAAAGCTTGTGATGTGAAGTATTATGGGATTAAAAACTAGCCTTGGTTGACAACCGTTCATTTTCATCCAAATGTTAGTGAGTTTGGAGATTGTTTTATTGGAAAATTTCAATATTTTTCCAACTTCCATGTGCAAGGCTATCATAGCTCTTCAACACCTTTGAAGGCACACTTCTTGGATTCCTTGCTCACCAGTCATACACCTGATATGGTGTTTTACCATTTCTTTGACACCATTGATAGATTTTTTTGGCACATTCATGGGCAGTTTATCTCCTAAACTCAGCCTATCCATCCCACACATGGTGAAATGTTTGAAAGCCATGCCCACTCTATTGGTGCCCATGTTTTTTGGTTTGGCAGTTTCATGAGTTCTTTGGAGGCTTGCACTACCATTTTGTTGATCATATTTGGCATGGTTAGAGCCAAAAATATGGAGCGTGCATTTTGGTGGAGTTTAGTATTTTTGGCACTACCATCTTCTATGCAGTTTGGAGTGGTCTAAGATTTTACACTTTTGGGTAGTTGCAGTTTGGTGGGTAGAATCGATAAGTTTTTTAACTACTAACCTCAACCTCCCTATGCTTTCATTAGCATGCTCACCTTGACTTCTTTTTCCTTGTGTGACTTCGTTGGATATTAATGAGACCATTTTTTATGGATATCCATCAATTTTGATAGATCTTGGGCCAATTTTTTGGGTAACCTTTGGTGACTGTTCATCAGAGTTTTTTGGTATTGTTTTCTATTATTGGAAGAGCAATTTTCCATGGATAATTGGGCAGGGTTGATGATACATTTGCTACTCTTGTGCAAGATTACTGTACCCATGAGGACCCTATGGTTTGGAGGTTGGGAGTACCATGCATTATTGAAGTGTGAAGTTATTGGGGCACAATATTTTTGTGCTCATGCCCTCTTTGGTGGTTTGGTAATTGTGGCTTGTCCCTTAGACCTATTTTGGTATTGGTCTCTTAGATTCCAACAACTTTTTTGGATGCATTTCCTTTTTTGACCTCCATTCATGGTAAGAGTAGTTTTTGGCATGGTGTCTGCTATCATACATAATGGCTCCCTTTTTGACTGGTGTCCCTTCATATTGATTAGCCACAATTTTTTTTTTGCCAAGCTCTTTTGGGACCATGCATTAGTTTTGAACGTGATTTATGTGCTCACTTTGGGGCCTTGATTTTGGTATGGATTTGCTATGTTTTTTGGACCTTCATTTTTGGGTAGTGACTTATGTTTTAGAGATGCCACCAATTTTTTTTTCAATGTCTCTCGTCATGAAGCCCTTTGACCTTTAAAAATTGATGATGATTCTTTTTTGAATTGCACCTTGTAATTAGAACTCATACCCACAATTTAAGGGTAATCAATAAATTTTCCAAGACTTTTGACTTTTGGCACACGTTTTTTTTGGCCATCAATTTTTTTTCGACATCGACCCTTTGCCCAAATTAATGTTTTAGGAAGCTAGATATTTTTTTCTAGCAGGGGTTATTTTTTAGGCATTTTTTGGCCTTGATGACCATTTGACCTTCAAATTTGGTCTTGTCACTTGCTGACATCAACACCGTGTCAACACTACATCAACACTCTTATCACCACCTTGGGCTTTGTTTAGACCCACCTTCACATTTTTTTCTCATATCTCAGGCATACGGTATCTATTTTCCAAAGATGAGATATCGTTGAAAAGATGGTTCCGAGTCTATCATAGTGGTATAGCTCATTTTTGTTTTGATGTTTTTTGATTGCTTTCTCTACAATCAAAGTTAGGTGTACAATTTTATTCTTTGGTAGGTATATCTCGAGTATCTAATCTCCAATTTGGGAATTATTTATATCATTGGAAAGGTCTTTTCTAGCTCTTTCCAATGATGCTAGTTATTTTTCTAGATTCTACTTGAGGCACATTCTATTTAGTCTTTTGCATTTTTGCATTTTGGTAGATATCTTGGTTGTTTCAAGTCTAAGGATCAAATTTATTGCTTTAGATGATTCGTCATGACTTGTACTATATATTGTGTTAGTTTTATATCTCTTTTGATCTATTTAGACATCATTTGTATGCATTCTTTCAAACACACTATGATAAAGTGTCATACTGCATTTGTATTTTCATTTTAGTTGTTTTCCTTACTTTTTCTTCTGATTCAAGTAGTGTCATCTGAGGACACTCGTAAAGATTATTGTGTTCTTGGGATTCATTATGCCTTGTGTCCTATTGTACATGCACTACTCTAATAAAGTGCCATGGGGGGTTGATGTTTTTCCTTTGTTTGCAATCTTCTTTTGTCTAGTGAGTGTCCCTTCTATGACATTAGCCTCATTATGTGTTTGAGTTTGATCACCTCAGTACACACATATGCATTCTTTTGTGCATCTTGGTCATGATTCCTTGTCATGCAGTTCTTTTGGCCCACTTTTCTAGTTTTTTGTAACCTCACCCTTGTTTGCATTGGGGGGGTTCTTCTATTGTCTCTTATGCTTCCTTGGTTTGATTGACCATCTCTTCAAACTTTGGTGTTTCATGCCATCTATATCTTCAAGTTAAGTCTTTTTCCTTTGTGTGTCTCCTGATTTGATGCAGATTACAATCTTTTCTACCTGGTTAGGTTCTATTTTAGTGAAGGTTCTTCAGATTAGCAACTACTTTTGATAGAGATTTGCATCTTCTACATGCCTTAGTGGTGTTCTTCATGATCATCTTTTGTTCCTATCTTCTATGAAATTTCCTATTTTGGAGGCTTCTTTAGTCCTTCACTATTTTCTTTTAGCATGTTTTTCCATCTCTTTTTGGAGTAGGGTTTTTCCCATGTGGTTTTCTCTATTTCTCCTCTTTTTAGAGATTAGGTTTTGCTTGGGCACCTCATAGGGCTTTGTTGTAAAGATCGGATACTACTTTCAGTAGTAATTTCTAGGTTTTTAGATACTCCTTAAGTTTATCTTAAGGGAGGTTGTTAGAGTAATTAGATATTTCCTAATTAACTCTAGTTGCTTAAGCTAAACTTTAGGCATATAATAATTAATTCTTTTATTAATTATTATTATGCAACCTAAGTTACACTTTTTTAGGGTTTTGATCTCCTTTATAAGGATGATCTCTCTATAGACGCTCAAAAATGGTTCGCATCTACAGTTTCATCACTTCTTCATACTAATTTGTCCCATTTTCTCATTCTACTAACTTTGATCTTTTGGCCAGATTGACCATATTTCGTCATTTGTATCCCCTTTCACATTAATTTCATATCAACTCAGAATCATATCAAATCAACTTGGAATCATATCAAATCAACTCAAAATCACCCCAAATCAACTCAGAATCACTCAAAATCAGTCCTAATCAACCCAAAACATATCAAACATCTCAAATCAATCATCATTTATCCTCTCCTAGGCATTGTTGTGGCTTTCAGTGCCTTGGAAACCTATCAACTTATCAATCTTATCAATCTGACCTTAGTATTGTCATGGCTCTCAGTGCTAGGTCAAAATATCATTCATGTCATTCAATATTTGATGTTGTTGAGGCTTTCAATATCAACCATTTTAATAATATTGACAATGTCCGTCAGTGTTATTATGATCGAACCTTATCAATCAATTTCAATCCTGTAGCATTTACAATGTCGGTTAAATGTTACATATCAATTTATTCATGTCATGTGTCCTTGGCATGTTATCAATTTTGATCTATCAATTAATTTGAACATGGTTTTGGTCTACCTTTTCATCATCTTATTCGATATCCATCATTGTCACATTTTCATCAAAGGATACAGTCGCATTCATTTAATCAATCTGGCCAATCATCTGCTAATTTTATCTATAGGATTAAATAACCCATAATTTAATCCTATTATTTCTAATTATTCTTCCCAGTTATCATCCTCAATTAATTAATTTTATTAATTAATTGATTCATTATCTACAAACCATGGAAATTCTTAATTTCCTAAGTTCCATTTTTCATCATTAATTCCATTTTCTACTAATTCTTATTTTGTGGAATAAGAGGATTTTTAATTCAAATATTCCATAAAATATTCCATCATCATGACACTTGGATATGACACCTTGTGGATTCTCCTTTGACACTTGGTTGAGATTTGTCATAATCAAATATTATTACCTCCTACGCATGTCCCTATTTGGCTTATTCATCATAGATTCTTGGCTTTAAGTGGGTTGAGGAATCTTATGACGCGTCATAGATTCTCTTCCAAATTTGACTTGCATGTGTCATAGAATCTTACTTTTGGCATATTCTGTCATATGTGTCATAGGAATCTCTTGCCACATCACATGTTTGTGGGTGAAAAATCCAATGCTCTCACCCTACATGAAAATTATAAAATGGAGACCCTTCCTCTCATCTTGGGTCTTTGAATCCAAATGCTTAAGTTTTGAAAGTCCAAATCTTTGAATTGTTGAGTCTCCACTTCTTTTCATGTTGCATTCTCTCTCTCACATAAAATCACACTTCAAGTATTCTCATGGCATTATCCACATCATAGGCTTTGGCTTCAACCTTGTGTGCACTATAGGCAACTTTGGAGCTACAATCATTTGGAGAAGAAAGAAGAACTGGGAGCTACAAATGGAAAAGGGAGTTTTTGATTATGTTTGCTTTCTTTTGTTTAGTTTGGCTTTCATGGTAGACTAGTGGGTGTTAACGTATGTTGATTGAGTTTGTGATTTGCTCATAGTATGTTATGCATTTAACCCATTTTTCTGGTCTTACACTCTCATTGTAAACTTTTAATTGAGATTAATTTCATTTTTTATTATAGAAATCTACTTTTTTTCTCATCAAGAATGTCTCATCTATGGATTTGGTAATTTTTGCCTCCATAGATTTTTTCTTCTCTCTTCTATAACAAGTGTTTGCATACAGTTGATTCTTCAAAACTATGAGGTTGATCTTTCATAATCTTAAAACTGGTCTAGCCAACCATTGATCTAATAAGGACTATGCATAAAGTTGCAAGGTGTGTTTGGTGTGTGTAAATAGGTTTAAGTCTAATGCTTGCTCTTGGTTAAGTTAATAAGGCCAAGTTGTTATTCTAAAGTCCTAATGGAGTGAAACTTGGTAAAAGTTGAAAAATACCTCAAAAATGAGGGATAAGTATTATAATGTGGTCCATATGTGATTTTGGATCAAATTGAGTTGATATTAATCCAACTTGACAAGTTTGGAATGTTACAAGGTAATTTTTACAAAAATTGTCAAAGTTGTTGATGACAACTTTGCAAATTTGCAAAGTTGTCATGGAAAATTTTCCTCAAATGTTGGAGGGAGAATTTTTAAGGTCTAAGTCTCAAACTAATGGTCCATAGAGGTGGATTAAGAGTATTTAATATTATCCAAACCCTACTCATGAGTAGTGGACATTTGTGTGTAGACTGAACCAAGAAATTGAACTGACTGCTGTGACAATTTGAGTGTTTTGGCCTTCATCTACACTTCAATGGATTGAAAGGATGACTATTTCAATTGGATAAATTAGGGTTTATCTTATAATTAATTTTTTCATTGTTGTTTTGGAGTTTTGGAACCATATAGTGTTGTTTTGTAAATAGTTTTCTTTTCCTAGTTTTACTATCTTGTACATAACAATTTGTGTGAAAATGTCTACAACTTGAGTTCCAGCTATGAGATCTTGGTGGCTTCTTGGAATCAAGAAGTAGACACTATATATTATTTAAATATGGAAGTATGAGTTGGTGGGAGTTATTTTGGAATTTTTGCAAGCAAGATTGGAGTAGTTTGGTTAGGAAATGGAACACTTGCAAGATAGGTTAAGGAGATTACTGGATTGGCCTGAGCCAATATTTTTTGGGGAAATTATATTGATGGAGTGAAGTATCCTAGTGCCAAACAAGAAGATCTGAGAAGCTGATCCAAGCACATTGTGAAGCCAAACAAATAGAGTTGTAGTCATTTCCTTAGAATCCCTTAACACTAGGGTTTTCTAGAAAAGTACAGTAGATACACTTTGGAGAGGTACAAATTAGAAAATCCTTGAGTTTAGGTTGATATGAAGAAAAATATAGAAGACATTAGAGGGGTTTGTTAAATTTTTTTTGAGGTTTTTCTAGATTCCTTGTTTGTAGGAGGCTTAATTGGGGGTTATAGGGCTACAAGGCCTAATAAAGAAAGATTTTGATTTTGGAGTCTAGAACTTTGAGAGATGGTGCAAAATGGTTGGAAAATGATCAAGAAACTTGTGAGGGTGGTAAAAAAAATTATTTTCCTTATTGGAAACTAGTGGTGAGTTTTTTTTCTTGTTTAAGCATAAATTTGCATATTTGGGGTTTGAAAAGTTAGGAGAGTGACTTGAATTGATAGGTAGGTTTCTATGTTGGAGAGGACTAGGAAGAGATCCTCTAAAGTAGGATATAAAGAAATTAACCTAGGAAGGCTAAGATAGCCTTAGATAGAGAAAGAAGGCTCCAAGTGTGAGAAACTCCCCATTAAAGTGGTATTAGAGTCATTGAAAGGCTTGGGAAGTGAGTAGTGGATGTTAGTAGAAGGTGAATCCATAGGAGAAAACATCATGGTGACCGATGAAGAATTGGAAAGGGATTTGAATGAGAAATAAGAAAATAATAGACTACTTGAGGAAGTTGTGGAAGAGATGAAGAAAAAACTAGAGGAAGTTTCTGAGACTATAGATAAGATGAAGGAGCAGTTAGAAGGAGAGAAGGACAAAGGAAAAGAAGAAGAAGAAGAAGAGGTAGAACCAACACCAAATCCTCCATTAGTAGAGGAGCCTTTCCTGAAAGCCTTGAAGGAACTAAGTGGTAAAGCATTAGAAGAAATACCAAATTTTTGTGGAAAAATGGATGTAGAAGAAGTTATGGAATGGATTGAAGGCATGGAAAATCACATTGAATGTGATGATGTTTCAAAGGCCTAAAGGGTAAAAATAGGCAAATCAAGATTGAGAGGACATGGATTAACTTGGTGGAAGTTCTTGTGGGAAGAAAGAGAAAAGGAAAAATAGAAGCCCATAAAAAGTTGAAAGACTATGGTAGCTAAGATAAAGAAAACATACCTACCAGAGGATTATGATATCCAGTTACATAAGAAAAGGAAAAACTTGAGACAAAGAGACCTAGATGTATCTATCTATACAGAGGAGTTTTAGAAATTAAGCCTCTAGAGTAAAAGAAGCTAAGAACATTAATATGGCAAGGTATTTGAATGGACTTGGATGGAAAATAGTGGAGGAGTTGAGTCTCTTTCCCATTAAAACACTACATAGTTATTATCAAATAGCTCTTAAGGTGAAAGAAAAGCTAAAGGAAAAATAAGAGTCTAGCAACAAGGGCAGAGGAAGAGGTAGAGATTCTAGAGGTGGCCATATAGGATGTCCTAGTCAAAGAGGAAATGAGAACAAAAGCTAAGGGGACTCTAAGTTAAGTGAAAAAACTCATGACTCTAGTAACATAGGCGGCTATGGTAGAGGAAGAGGTTTTTCTAGTGGTGGAAGAAAAAGATCAAGAGGATTTGGGAGAAGCTCACACTTTGCTTCCATCAAGTGTTAAAACCATGGAAAATTGGGACACCCTACCTATAGGTCTCCTAAAAAACCATCATCTTCACATGGAGAGAAAAATATAACATATGTGCAAGAGGAGGACTTTAAACATTCTAAGGTAAGCTTGGACTTAGAGAAAGGTGAAAATCTAATGTTCACAAGAGTGTTGATAAAATAACTATTAAGGATGAGAATAAGAAAAGGATGGCTCTTTTCAGGGTCAAATGCAAGATATTGGACAGGTATGTAGAGCCATTATTGACTTAGGATCCACGAATAATGTTATCCTAGAAGAGGCAATCCAAAAGTTGAAACTTACCAAAATACCTCATGTGTGTCCTTACAAGGTCACTTGGTTTAACAAGGGGCATAACATATTGGTGAATGAATAAGTATGGGTTGAGTTTTATATAGGAAAGCATCTAGACAAGATACTTTTTGATGTTTTACCAATGGATACATGTCATCTACTGCTTGGAAGACATGGTAGTATGATAGGTAAGCAATCCACCATGGCAAGTAGAACAAGCACTCATTAAAGAAGAATGGAGTCACTTATAAGATAAAATAATTAATATAAGAGGATATTTTGGAAATAAATAATCCAATACACTCTTAATGAGTGGGAAAGAGTTCTTGAATAATCTAAAATAGGGATAAGGAATTTGTTATGCAATCATAGTGAAGCCAAAGGAGGAGGAATCACCAAACAAACATCTATACTTGCATAAGTATAACAATTGTTAGATCAATTTAAGGACATAATATGTGATGGAGCACCATCTAAACTATCCCCAAAGAGAGAAATATGTCATTAGATTGAATTTATACGAGGTGCATCTTTGCAAAACAAAGATGCATCCAAGAGACCTATGAAAAATAAAGAGATTTCAAGGCAAGTCCAAGAGCTTCTTGACCAAGGGTTGATAAAAAAAAGCATAAGCCCATGTGCTATTCTCATTGTCTTAGCCCCTGAAAAGGGAGGTAAGTGGAGAATGTGTATAGATTCTAGGGAAATAAATAGGATAACAATAAGATACATATTTCCTATTCCTAGGATAGAAGACTTAATGGATTGTCTTGGTGGAGTTAGATACTTTTCAAAAATTGATCTCAAGAGTAGGTATTATCAAATAAGGATGAAATGAGGTGATGAGTGGAAGTATGATTTTAAAACCAATGAAGGACTCTATGAGTGGTTGGTAATGCTATTTAGACTTACCAATGCACCAAGTACATTTATGAGGGTAATGGATGAAGTACATAGGTTTGTTTGTGGTAGTGTACTTGGATGACATCCTAATATTTAGCAAAACAAAGGAAGAGCATATGAAACACTTGGAAATTGTGTTGAGGAGACTCCAAGAGGAGAAGTTGATAATAAATCTTGAGAAGAGTGAGTTTATGAAGGAGGAACTTGTTTACTTGGGCTTTGTAGTTTTACAAGGTAATTTGAAAATGGACAAGAGTAAGGTGGAGGCAACCTTGAGATGACCTACTTCTTGGAATGCTACTGAAGTGAGGAGCTTCCATGGGTTATTCCAATTTTATAGAAAATTTGTGAGGAGATTCAATGAGATTTGTGCTCCTATGAATGACACAATAAAAGGAGGCATGAAGACAAAATTTTTATGGATAAAGGTAGTAGGTGAGAGTTTTGAAAAAATAAAGAAGGAAGTAGCAAATCAACCAATATTGGTTTTGCCAAGTTTTGAATTTCTTTATTATTATTGTGGAAAGTGATGCAAGAAACATTGCAGTTGGAGTAGTGTTAAGCCAAAAGGGGAGGCCTATGGCCTTTTTTAGTAAGGGGCTCAATGAGGCAAAGTCAAAGTATTTTTCCTATGACTTGGAATTATATGCATTCGTTCAAGCCCTCAAGAAGTGGATGCACTATGTTCTATTAAAGGAGTTTGTTTTCTATACTAACAACCATGCACTTAGATTCATAAACACATAAGATAAACTCAGCCTTAGGCACATCAAGTGGATGGAATTCTTGCAATCCTATACATTTACCATAAAGGACAAGAAGGGGCTCAATAAAAAGGAGGCTAATAATTAAAGTAGAAGGTTATTGATTCTTCAAGAGGTCAAAGTATAGAGTATAGGGATTGAGGAGTTCAAATATCTATATGGAGGAGATATTGATTTTGCAAATGCATATAAGGTATGTAGAAATTTTGAAAACCACTTTCATAGCCAATTTTTTTGAATTAATTTTACAAAATAGTTTATTTTTTAAAGGGAAATAATTATGTGTTCCAAGAGGGTCTATGAGGGAAAACCTCATTCAAGAAATCCATAATGGTATTATGAGTGGTCATTTTGGCCTAAATAAGACCCTAGACCTAGTAGAAAGGCTCTACTATTGGTCCAAGATGTACATGGATGTAAGGAGGTACATAGAACAGTATGGAATATGCCAAAATGCTAAGGAAACTTCATCTAATGCATGAGTCCATCAGCCATTACCCATTTCAAATAGTGCATTAGTATGGAATTCATATTTAGCCTACCTAGAACAAGGATAGGGTTGGATAATGTATTTGTTGTGGTTGATAGATTTAGTAAGATGAGCTGTTTTATACCCTAAAAAACCACACATGATGCTAGTCATACAGCCCACCTTTTCTTCAAGGAGAAAGTTAGGATACATGGTTTTCCAATGAGTATTATTGTAGATAGGGATGCCAAGTTCATGGGGCATTTTTGGAAGACACTTTGGAAGAGATTAGTCACTAATTTGGCTCACAGTTTGAGCTATCATCCCCAAAAAAATGGGTAGACATAAGTTATTAACATGGTTCTTGGAAATCTACCAAGATGTTTGACTAAGGTGTATGGGAATGGTTACAAAAAAGTTATTCCCTAGGAAGAATTTTCCTATAATGATAGTAAAATTAGAACCAAAAGAATGAGTCCTTTCCATATAGTATATGGTTCATATCCAAGGAGTATTATGGAGCTTAGAAAGCTACTAGGGCATGACAAGAGCAATGGGCATGGAGATGATTTTATCCAGTCCATGAAAAAGATTCACGATCAAGTGAAATATACATTAATGGAAACCACTCAAAAGTTGAAAGGAAAGAAAGATAAGGGAAGGAGAGATCTACAGTTTCAAATAGGAAGCTTGGTAATGGTGTTTTTGAAAAAATCCAAGTTACAAAAGGGCATCCCAAGTAAACTTCAAATGAAGAGGATTCGATCATGTAAGGTGTTCGAGAAGTATGGTGCCAATGCCTATAAAGTTAACCTACCCAAAGACATTTCAATCTCCCCAATATTCAATGTTCAAGAATTGATACCATATAAAGGTCCAGATATTGATGAGGCATAGTATCAGATAGGGCTACACAAGGATGTTGTAGAGCTACAAGCACCTAAGAAGTTACAACCTCAAGCTGAAAAGATACTAGATTATAGGATTAAGAAGAGTACTAGAAAAAAGGTATATAAAGAGAATTTGACCAAATAGAAAGACACCCATGAAGATGAAGCAATATTTATTATAGAGAGTGACTTCAAGAAACATGGAATCAACTTGGAGTTCCTCTCACCACAAGTAACTTAGTCTTTTTCTTGCAGGGGGAGTATGGTATAGGAGCACCTTAGGGAAAGACAAATGCTAATAGTGATTTTGGCTTGTATATGGCCTAGCCAACCATTGATCTAAGAATGAAAAAGCATAAAGTCCCAAGGTATTTTTAGTGTGTGTAAATAGGTTTAAGTCTAATGCTTTCTCTTGGTTAAGTTGATAAGGCCTAGTTGTTATTCTGAGGTCCTGATGGAGTCAAACTTGGCCAATGTTGTAAAATACCTAAAAAATGAGGGATAAGTGTTCAAATGTGGTACATAGGTGATTTTGGATCAAATTTAGTAGATATGAATCCAACTTGACAAGTTTGGAATGTTACAATGTATTTTTTACGAAAATTGTCAAAGTTGCTCATGATGACTTTGCAAACTTGTCATGGCAACTTTTCTTGAAATGTTGGAGGGAGCATTTTTTAGGTATGAGGCTCAAACTTAGGGTCCAAAAAAGTGGATTAATAGTATTTAATCTTATCCAAACCCTACTCATGAGTAGTGGACTTTTGTGTATGGATTGAACCAAGAAATTAAACTGACTACTGTGACGGTTTGAGTATTTTAGCCTTCATCTACACTTCAATGGATTGAAAGGATGACTATTTCAATTGGATCAATCAATAATTATCTTATAATTAATTTTTGCATTGTTTTTTTGGAACCATCTAGTGTTTTTTTGTAAATAGTTTTGTTTTCCCAGGTTTATTGTCCTGTACATAACAGTTTGTGTGAAAATGTCTACAACTTGAGTTCTAGCTGTGGGATCTTGATGGCCTCTTGGAATCAAGAAGTAGAAATTATATATTATGTAAATATGGAAGGAGGAGTTGGTGGGAGTCATTTTGGCATTTTTTCAATCAAGCCCTAGACAAGCCTGGAGTAGTTTGGCGAGGAAATGGAACACTTGCAAGATAGGTTAAGAAGTTTGTTGGATTAGTCTGAGCCAATATTTTTTGGGGAAATAATCTTGATCGAGTGAAGTGTACTAGTTTCAAAGGAGAATATATGAGAAGATAATCTAAGAAAATTTATAAGCCAAACAAATAGAGTTGTTTTCATTTCCCTAGAAACCCTTAAAAGTAGGGTTTTCTAGAAAAGTATAGTATAGACACTTTGGAGGGTTAAAACCTAGAAAATCCTTGAGTCTAGGTTGATATGAAGAAAAGTATAGAAGACACCAAAGGGTATTTTAAAGATATTTTTGGATTTATTCCAGATTCCTTATTTGTAGGAGGCCTAATTGGGGTTCATATGGCTATGAGGCCTACTAGAGAAAGATTTTGATTTTGGAGTCTAGAGCTTTGAGAGATGGATAATAAGGGTTGGAAAATGATCAAGATCCTTGTGAGGGTGGTAAAAACACTTATTTTCCTTGTTCGGAACCATTGGTCAATTTTTTTCTTTTTAAAGCATAATGTTGGATATTTGGGGTTTGAAGTGCTAGGAAAGTGACTTGAATTTATAGGTGAATTTCTTGCTTGGAGAGGACTAAGAAGAGATCCTCTGAAGTAGGGTATAAAGAAAAGACCCTAGGAAGGCTAAGAGAATTCCGTGGATAGAAAAAGAAGGCTCTAGGTGTGAGAAACTCCCCATCACAGTTTCTAGCGAGGTGTAAGATATGATGGACTAGAAATATGACAAGATTGATAAACAAGGATACATGAAGAAAGATGAATGTGACCCTCAAGGATTGACTCGTCAAGAGTTCCCAAGATAGGAAAAGAGAAAAATAGCCATATGAAGGATATTTTGGATAAGAAATGGAAGTCAATAAGTGAAATATAGCATATAGGACAATGATACAATGTCATGAAAGTGTATAGCCCAAAAGAGGATATGTCAATTGGCCTCTAAGAACAATGTTTTCATCTTTATTGTGATCAAGACCAAGGGGTCAACTGGACAAGGTAGCAATGGGAAAGAGAAATAAGAATGGAGCTACATATGAAGGCCATGGGTGAATGGGTATGATCCTAATAGAGAAGATTATGGATAAGATAACCAATGCTCACGGATAGCTCAACATTGTTAAGATAAAAGAGAGAAGAGGGAATAGATAGATGATGGAAGAATTGTACATGACACCTATTTTCCATTTTTTCTTTATGGTCCTTATCCAAGATGCCACAAGAAGTGGTTTTAACCATATCAAAATTTGATTTCTCTTTAATTTTTCTACCAAGGTACCTATTTACTAGGTTTTTACTAAGGCAATTTTTTTTTAAATTTCAAATTTTAATTATATATATATATATATATTCATTTTTTCCATCTTTGGACCATAGAAAGGTATTCTTAAAGATGTTCACATGGTGATGGAAATGAGATGGTTAAAAAGGTATATGTATGATAAGGTTTGATAGTTAGGAAGGCTATAAGGAGTATGGATAGTAGGTAAGTGTAGGCTTGAAAAGATTGCATAAGAGTAGGTGAGAAAGTGGGCAAGATAAACATTGACACACACCTTGAAGTATGGTAGAATGATGGAGACATAATGGATGAAATAGATTGAGGTTTTGATGTATGAGGTGGTAGAAGAGTTTTGGAAGAATATGGAGTGGAAGGATTTGGAAGCTTTTGAGGAAGATGTTTGGAAGAAGATGGAATGGAAGCCTTGGAAGCTTGAATGTCAACTTTGAATTATTTTAAGATTCAAGCCTTTCAAAAGAGACTTGGGAATCCATATATCTTTCAATTTTTCATTTCCTTGGGATGATTTAGAACACATTTATTTAGTAAGGAATTTAGGAACCCATATTTTCTTTATTTTTTCTCTTTGATTAGTGGACCATTGTGGTCTCTTGAAATTTTTAAATTTCTTTGCATTCACATGTTGATTAGTTATGACATAGTAATATTCATTTGTAAATGAATTCTTTTATATCTTCTTATGTTTTACATCCAACTTTCTTCCAAAAGACTTGGGACTTATAAGTGGATAAGGCTGGTTCATATGGAAAATTTTCAAGGATGAGTGCCATTGTTGGTCTTGAAGTATGAAGGGAAAAGTGGACAAAGAATAAGGAGTAAAAGGTACAAGAGATGAAGGAATTTAAGGTCCCATTTTGAAACCTTTAACTTTGATGTATAAATACCAATGATAGACTTAGAAGATGAAAAAGGATAACACAGATGGATATCAACATTTTTAGAGAGAGAAATGTGACCAAGGCAATAAATAGACCTATGAGAAACTTTTATAGGAGCATTTTAAGCCTGAGCATAGTTTTGAATTGGATATACAGAAGTAGAACTAGAGAGGATAGTTTCATCTTGCCAAGTTTCTTTGGATAGCATAGGAATATAACTTTTCTCATGATTTTATATAAGCCCAATGGAGATAGTCAAAGTGGTATCTTCATCATACTTGGGATATGGATAAGATTTAGTATATGGAAAGATGACATCTTGAAGGATATGTAAGGGTGCTTGATCTTGATCTTTCTTGACATTTATAGATCTATTTTTTTGAGAGTCCTCTTGATGTGGAGCCACTTCTAAGGACAAGGTAGAATGTGAGGTTTTCATCGTAGGATATTGAAGAGGTATCAAATAACCAATTGAAGTAGGAATATTAGGCATATAATTGCATAAAGGTTGAGAAAGTTTAGTCTTATTAGTATGAAAAATATTTACAACAAAGTGAAGATTAGCTTGAGTTTATTTTAGAGGTAGTCCTTAAGGGTACAAGTATCTAGTATGGAAGGCATTAGGTTCTTTTTTTGATGGAGGTATGTTGGAAATATTTGAATTTTTATGAAATTAATGCATATTGGAAGAATTGGAGGTATCAAGGAAATCATCACTAGGCATAGGTTCATCAATATGATCTTGCTTAAGAGATGTATGCTCATTACATGAGTCTTTAGGGGATCCAAAATAAATAATACATCATAAATAAGATTTTGTACTTTATGTTTCAAATCCATGCAATCTAAATTAGTATGACAATTATGTATATGATAAGCACAATGAATATTAGAGAATGGGTTTTTGTATGAGCTAGAATTAAGAAATGTGATAAGATTAGTGTCAAGAAGTGTTTGTAAAATGACATCATAAGAATATCCTAAGGGAGTAAAAGTCATCTAAAAATTATGGTTAGGCTTTCTTTCTCAAGTGAATAGAATGCATCCATGTCCTCATCATATTGGTCAAAGATAGGTTTATCATGAAAATTTGGCATAGGCTCAAATGATATATCACTTGCTTATTCTCTAGAGAGGTATTTAGATACAATAGATGAAGACAATCAATGTCTTAAGGTAGAATATACAGACCTAGAAGAATAGAATGACATTGGAGAAGATGACTCATATGCATATGAAAGATGAGAGAGAGAGAGAGAGAGAGAGAGAGAGAGAGAGAGAGAGAGAGAGAGAGAGAGAGAGAGAGAGAGAGAGAGAGAGAGAGAGTCATGTGATGATACCATTTTATCAAATTAAGAGTATGCTTTTACTAGGTTCTCACTAAAACTAATGTATGTGGGGTAATTCGTCTCTTCTAGTTTGTTAAAATAGGTGTATATGATTGTCTAGAGGTGGTTGAGGTTTGGTAACACAAGGTTTGAAACCCATAGTGAGAGATAGAAAGTAAATCATGAAGTGACTAGAATAAGCTAAAAAGGTGACACAAGATAATTTGATGTCCAAACTAGAGCAGTCAAGTGTTTTCTTATAAAAGAGAGGTAGCAATGAATGAGTGACTTGTTAGCAAAGTTTTTAAGATCAAGGTAATATTTTTAGCAAAAAGAAGTCCCTACTAAGTTGACATAGACCAAGAAGGTGGAAAAGCCCAAGAGTGCTAAGACCATAGAGCTATTTTAAGAAAGTTCAAACACTAGAGCCATAGAAAGTAAAAGTGAAATGATGAAACTCCCCATAGTAAGAAACACAAGAAAAATTCTTAGATTTGATATTTTGATTGGAAAAAAATCTTTTGGATTCTTTTAGACTTTCTATTTTTGTTTTGGAAGCTTAGTATTTTTTGAAAGAATGCAAAAAGAAAAAATTCCTCAGGCTCAATTTGATGGATGCATCCCCTTTTGTTCCAAGTGGGGAAAGCTTTAAACATTCAAGCACATCAAACACACCAATAACCTATTCAGGTTTTTACTAGGATGTACAAACTCAACTATGGGATGTCCTTGATATATGCAAGGTATGCAAGGCCTAAATTTGTAGATGAAAGAGAATATTACCAAATAGCTAGGAGGAAACAATAATCCAATCTTCATATTCACTTACCAAAGATATAAAGTTCTTTGGGGCTTAGCCAATATTGAAAATATTTCTACTTCCAAGAGGCCTATCTATAGATTCAAGCTCTTCTATTTTTACTCCACCAAAATATAGAAGTTGAGGTTGTCTCTATAGATTCAAGCTCTTCTATTCTAAATGGGATACAAGAGTAATCTAATAAGTATGAAGAGTTACAACACCAACTAGTTAAGCTATGTGATCTAAGCTAGAGCATAAATGGAACTAAGCTATGAAGTATGCCATGATGCAAGCAAAATGAAGACTAAGATAACAATGCAAGAATAATTCAAGTGCTCCAAATGATCCAAAATCACCAAGATAGCCTCCAACATGAAATTAGCATGGATTCTAAGATATGAGAGAGTGAGGAGAGAGCCTCCTATTAAAGAGAAATGGATGATAGAGAATAAGAGGTAAAATCAAGGGTAGAGAATGAGCCTTGAGTGATCCACATGCACAATAAATAGTAGTGGAAATGAGGCAAAAGATGTGTGGATGAGAATAAACATTTCACCTATTGAGATTATGTGTGTTGCACAGATTGTATTATATTATTTTGATTAGATTATTTTATTTTATTATGTAATGTCAAATCTAGGAGCACTTAGATGGATGTACAACATGGAGAGATTCCCATGAGATATACTTGATGAGTTGTATTTTAACATTATGATAATATTTGATGTAACTATTTAATAGTGGGGAAAAGAATTAAATGACCAATATTAAATGTGGGGTCAATGGGTTAGGTAGCACATGGTTTACGTAATAGAACTTGGTGGTTTTGTGAGACTTGCTACTATATAAGTAACCACAAGGGTAGTTGTAGAGGAAACACAAAAGGAAAAAAGACAAAAATGAAATTTGAGCAAGACAAGGCTTGACAGGTTAGCCAAGGAAGCATCTGTGAGGGTTTGAAGTATGGCATGGGATGTGTGGATTCACACATGTTCACATCGATTGCTTGGTTGTGGCTATGATTTTGAATACTTTCATGGTTGTATTGTGATGATGTTTTTTGCTGAATAATACATGGTGATGGATGCTTTTGGGGGTAGGGTTTTACCCTCAATGAGGGTTTCCCAGGATACATCTTGTGTAACATTTTTTATGGGTATGTTGTCAATTCTCTTGCATGTGGATCTAAAAGCATATTTATTTTAGATAAATTATGGGTTATGTGGAAACAATAATATTTTTTGTTGCAAATTTCCTTAAAAGTGGTAGTAGAGCTATGGTTTTATTGCTCCAATTCTAGATTGAATCCATGGGAATGCATGAAAGAATGAAAGAAAGGGAAAGATATATGGATTTTGTAGATTTCTTATTGTAGATATGAGGGTTTTGGATTTTCTTTTATGATGGGTTGTTGGTATATTTTGGGCATGTGAAATTATTGGTCCAAAAAGATTTTTTGAATCTTTCAATTAAATGAGGTTTTTAAGGGGAGCTTGCAAAAATGAGTGCCGAGGAAAAAATAGACCTCACCATTGGATCAAGGTTGTCCTTTCCATAAATTTTGATATATAATATGCCCTAGTTTGATCACTAAGAGACAATGCAATTTTATTTTAGTTTCAACCCATGATGACCCTCTAATTTAATCCCCTCAAAATTTTTGTCATAAAAAAATAAAATTGCATTGAAAGTGGTAAAAAGATTTTCTTGGTAAAATGACTATAACTCTCACTTAGTATATCAGATTTTGGACTTCTTATAGTCATTGGAAAGATGTTTTAGAGAACTATATCTTGGTGCAGTTTTGATATTGTGATTTAGATATTTTGTTAGGTTTTAAGATCCCCAAAGTTAGAAATTATTTATGTTAAACATAGATTTGGGCATAACTTGTGCATGCAAAGTTGGATTTTGAACTTCAAATGGTCAACAGAAAGCTCTGGGAGAGCTTTGTTGGAAATATAAGAGGAGTAAATGAGAGGGGAGGGGTGAATCAGTTACTACAAAAATAAATCCTAGATCCCTTAGATGTTAGTAGAAAATAATCTCTAAAAATTGAACTCTACTAATGCTCGACAAACACACTAAAAAATGTTGTAACTTGGTAAATACTGAATATGCTCAGCAAAAAGTTATCATGAAAATATTAAGATGTTATCTATGATTACTTATTACTTTAACTTAGTTGCAAAAACATAAATGAAATAGCATGAACACATTTGACACCAAGATTTAATGTGGAAATCTAATTTGGGAAAAACCACCAATTGCAACTAGTTACTATTTTTCACTCTTTTGAAGTGAGCTCTATTAGGAGCCAACCCTCTTAAAGGTTACAAAACACATTGTTAGGTGTGACTCTATTAGATGATTTAATCACCTTGTTAGGAGTGGCCTTGTTAGAGGTCTTTAGACAATTCAATAGAATTGCCACCTTGTTAGAGGATTTACAAATAAATGCTAAGCCAACTCTATTAAGAGATTTAGATCATTGTTATAATCGTTAAAGAGTAAAAATGACATGACCTAATTTGGATGAAATTGAATTACTAATTATAGATCTCAATTTGGCTTGTATACTTGATCCCTCTTGATCAAATATATCTTTTCAAATTCTCAAGGATATTCTACTTATCCTTCTAATTCACTTCATCTTTGCATAATTAGATCTTCAAAAATCTTCCATGCATTCACATACTTCTCACACTTTCTAAACCTCAACTTGACCTTTTATTTATATCTTTCATATTTTCAAGTCAGCTCAAATACAACTTAGAATAATTAATATTCATCTTCTCAGTCAGCTGGAACCAATAGTTAAATCAATTGAACTCAATATGCCAAAACAAGAAAATCCTTCGATAACCGACCCTCTTTGGTAGACACTAACTTAGAAATAATTTTCTTGTGTTAACCAAGTGAGCTTAGTTAACACTACATATTTGTAGATTTCCTTTGGTAACTAAGTGAGCTCGTTAGCACTAGTTCCATCCAACATTTCCTTCATTAACCAAGTGAGCTCGTTGAACACTCATCTTCCACAAACTTTCCTTTGGCACTTGAGTGAACTTTGTAGACACTGCCTTTTGAACTAGGCAAACTATGGATCACTCGGTAGGCATAGAAAACTATCTTCAATGTCTGGGTGAGCTTGACATACACTGACTAGTAATGATATGACATTTTGTGTAACATCAAAGACAATACACAATAAATAAATTGTGATGAGGCATATTAATGTCTCAAATTTGATATAGTTTTTATATAGTCTGAACTTACTCTTTGACCCATGAGAAAAACATTTCCAAAATAATTGTTTTAAATGTCTTGTGAACTTATTTTGAATGCAGCTAGAAGCTATTTAACCTATGGATAGTGGACATGATGTACCTTGCTTAATATTATATATAAGGTGCAATATTTCATATAAATTTTTTAAGCTATGTTTTAATATTTGAATGAGAGTAGAAATTTTGTTGTATGTGTTGCTAATCTTCAAAAAATGTAGAAGTGGTGTGAAGAGTGGTGAGCACTCTATTAAAGGAGTAATGAAGATCGGTAATAGCATGAGAAGTGCAGGTCAATTTTGAGTGATAAGTTGCATCTACAAAAGGAGTTATTTCAGAAAGCCAACTTGTTACATTATATGTAGACCATTATTCTATTACTCAATCAATGTTCTAAAAGTCATGGTTGACATCTCACCCTTTTTCTACTGATGATGTTTTCTCATGAGTTTTTATGTTATGTTTTCTAATAAGTTCCAATCCTCTCTATATATGGAAAGTTAGAGTTAGTTTGTGGATTTGAAGATTTTGAAGATTCAAAGATTCATAAATGATGTTAAATAAATACTAAAATGATGCTAAAAATGACATGAATTCTCTATAGCAACAATGTTAAATAGATGATAGCTCTTTAAAATATGCCTATAGTATGGATGCATAAAACTTGGGTCCCTTTGCTCTTGATTTTTCCTTCTATTTATAGGATTTTAGAAGGGGGTTGGGGTTGGGATTTGGATTTTACTTTTCCCCAAAGGTAAGAGTGAAACTGAAAATACCTCACAAAACCTCAAGAAGAATAGTCCAATAGACTTGGTTTGTGAGGATAAGTAACAATATTTCAATCTTTTTAATTCTAAAAAGATGCATTTCACTTTTGAGAGGATAAATGATTTTGTTGATTATTAAAATGTTGCATTTACTTTCAACTTTTGTCTTTACCTTTTCCCTTTTTATTTTATTTTATGATTTTATGAATTGAGTTTCCTCTTTTAAAAATGACTTTGATCTTTTTGAATTTGATAGGTGATTAATTAATTAACCACTTAAGTGATTTGAAGTCGTGATTGGTTTGAAAGTCTGTTATTTTCCTCTGTTATCTGATTTTGTCTTTGATTTTTATTGCTTCACCAAAATTCTCATTGTTTTAGGTTTTTGACAATTTTAGGGTGTCTACAATAATAATTTTAGTTACATTGCAATATTTTATAGAATGGATATGAGGAACATCAACAAGAAGCCAAACTTTAGAGGGAACAAGATCATAAATCATAGAAGGAATGATAGTGGAAATAGAAGTTAGCAAGATGCACTAAAGGAACATGTAAAAGAATTCAAGGAAGTATTTGTGAGGGAAAAAGATCCATCAAGTTCACATATGGTATTAGAAGAATAATATTTTGATGCACCTGATGAGAGATTAAAGTCAACCATTGTGTGTGATTCATCTTATTTGAGTTAAGCATTTTTTCAATGAAGATAGAGTATTAGAAAGTTAGAATAGAAGCTAAAAATTGAATTAGAGGTTGTGAAGTTGGGAGAAGGAACAATAGATCATAAGGAATCTCTAGTTAAAAGCATAAGTTATATGGAGATTGTATGAGGTCGTACAAATAAAAACAAGTTTACTAGTTAATAGATAGCAACTTTTACATATTGAGTAGTTGTGCAATTAATGCAAAGATCATTATAGAAAGATATACGTCCTGCAAGCATGATTTTGAGTATCATTCAACTGTGTTAAGAGTTAAGGAAATATAAAGAGTGATTTGAAGGAGATTTTAAGAGTTTTCAAGTACGAAAAATATAAAGCCATAGTTATGAATTTCATCAAGGTATTTCACTTCTACATCTAAGATTTGTGTCAAGAATTTAGTCATAAAGATGGATAATTATTTGACTCATAATGTGGAAGATGAAGAAAGACCTAATCATTTTTGTGTATATATATAAGAGTCCCAAAAAAGTTTTTAAAAATCCTTGAAAAATCATCATCCTAGAGAAAGCCTAGCAATAGGGACCTTGATGATATTAAAAAAAAGTTAAAAATAAAAAAAATAAAAAAATGTGAAATAAGAAAAAGAAAAATTGAAAAAGAAACAAAAAGTACCTTCATGAAAACTTGGCAAATAGAAATCCTAGTAGAAAATATAAAATCTTTGTCAAGAAGGTGAAACCTAGTAAATAAGTGTCTCTTGTATTAGAACATTCCATCTATAAATACATCTCTTAGTTATATAGTACTTCCATTTTCTTAAAATTTTCCCTACTTTCATGTGCTTTTGTTTTCATGCATTTTCTACTTAAATCTAATGTTTTATCTTGTATATATATTTCAGACACTTTTGTGATACTTCTAGAAACTTCATGGATTGAAACTGATCAATGTTGTAGTGTTGAGGAGATTTAATTTTACCATGGGGCAATGCCCTAGCATCTAAATCGAGTCATCCTTTGTTAGTTACTATTCATCCACTCTGGGTAAATTACCTATCTCCTAACTATTGAATATTTTTGAACATTGACACCTTGAACATTAAAAAAAAAAAAGACGAAAAATCAAACCTCTGAGTAGCTCTGGGATGCCTATTCTAACTAGAGAAGCGATGACTAGGGGCATGATATTTTCTTTGTTTTCTTCTTGTTGGTTTAGTTCTAATGATTTGTAGAGTCTAAATAGATCAGGTGTCCACTATAAGAAAATCCATCATAATCAGATGGCCTTGTGTACTTCAAATCATTTAATTTGGACACCTTGGTGAGGTTGGATATTCTTCTTGTATATTTGAGTGATTTCTCATTTCTATTTAAATCTAGAAATCTACCCTAGGATGTGAATTTCTAGGTCACTATAGGCAGAAAAAGAAATATAATTTCTCATTTATGCATGATAAAGGGTCAAAATTACATAGCATGAGATGAATCTCTCGTGTGCCTAATGTGCTTATATGCAAGAAATATTCTATACATCCTATTACTTGTGCCTTAATTTATGTTCACTGCTAACAATAATCCAAAAATGCCATAGTCATATCCTCATGGTTGCCTGTCCACATTCCTAGTTCCTAAAATGCCCAGTGATGAAAATTAAGCTACAAAGGGTTTAGTGATTAAAGTCCTAGATTTGTATTAATTTTAGATTTTCATTTAAGGTATCTAATATGATAAATTTATGATTTGAACTACATTTTGAAAATGAAAGAAAGGATTACTAAATCAAATTACATTCTTATCATAATTGGATAAGTGGTTGATTGCATCCTATCCTACTCAAACATGATTGAGCACTTATCATAAACAAAAACATCACGTACATGAGATGTTAGTTGAATTCAAATTTACATATGCATATAGTGAACATTCAAAATTTTATTTTCCATTTAAGTACATCCATGCTTACACATGCATATTATATCCATACATTTACATAACATCACATAATAAATTGTACATTAAAGATACAAAACTATTGCATAATTGATACATACCATATCAAAAGTATAATCTAGAAATGTCATGTAGTACGTCGAAAAAAGGTCATAATGAAACGTAAAGTGTAATCTTCGATGACATCACATCACATAAAGGGAAAAGCATCTCATGTATAAACAAGAAAACACATCATGCAAGATACAATAAGATCAATTCAAGCTATCATCATCATCACCGTCATCATCATATAGATATATATGTACATATACATATATATATGTATATATATATATATATATATGTATCTATATATGTATGTATATGTATATATATATATACATATATACATATACATATATATACACATATATACATATATGTATATGTGTGTATGTACACACACATAGAGAGATATATAATGAAAAATTAAAACTAGTGCAATCAAAGAACTATTTATGTCAAAGTCTCAAAATGATACAAAAGATGGTACATATCCAATGACAAGAGTAACAGGTGAAGAGAATCTAGCTACATCCTTCTCCCTCACCATTAGATGGAGGAGGATGTGGTTTTTCATCGACTTTGTCAAGAGGGATTGTGTTGTTTGATCTATATGACTAGTGCAAGAACTACCCAACCTACCACTTCAAGCACACAAATATTGAATCTATTATATAATAGCAAACCACTCTGGAGGTCTAATGCATGGCCTCACCTCATGCACTAAGAAATCAACTTTTTAATCTAATGACCCATGTCACTAATTCAACTCTAAGCCACAACTAGCTACATCTCTAGCTCTACCACTTGTCTCTAAGAAGCCTATAAAATTCTCCAAAACCCTAAAATAATGTCATATGTTATTTGATCTCCTCCAATTAGATTCTCTCTGCAATCCTTCTCTCTCATCTCTTCACAAGCATTTGCATGCTTCTTATCTCTTGCAACATCATTTCTCCATCGCCTCAAGTGCCTTGTAGACAACTCTACCACTAATATCTCTTCTCTCATCTTAGTGTCCTCCTCTCCACCAAAAGCTACAACTATAAGTTATAACCCCAATGGAGCATAAGGTCCCATGCTCTACTTGAGGTCTTTGTTATGACATTTTTGTTTTTCCATTATTACTGGCACCAAAATCTAATCTAATTTTATGAGGTGAAATAATAATCAAGGAAACTCTAGGGTCATGTGTAGGTCTCTCCTATCTAGATGGAGTGGAATCATCCTCATCTATCCTTGGTTCTTAACCCTAATGGACCATAAGGTCCCATGCTCTACTTGAGGTCTTTGTTATGGAATTTTTGTTTTTTCATTGCTACTAGTCAAATTTTACAAGGTGAAATAATAATTAGGGAAACTCTAGGGGTATGTTTAGGTCTCTCCTCTCTAGATGGAGTTGAATCATCCTCATTTATTCTTGGTTCTTGACCTACACGACCTATGAATTATGGAAAGGGGTGGGTGGAAAAGTAATCCTAATGTTGGTGTTTTAAAAAGGACTAAAACTACTAAGCAACAAAATGCTTAATACCAAGATGATAGTACTCATACAATCTAAACGCTAGCCAATTCTTGTTAACAATTGCATGTACAAAGCATTTGGACCCAACTTCAACAAAACCAAGAGTGGTTTTCTACTCTTTTGGCTTTGCAAAACTAGGGTGGGTATACCCAAGGATGATTCAAGACTGGAAAAAACTGTATGAGGATTGTTTATAGTTTCATTCTAATTCTCATCTCAAATCCTCAAAAACATACACAATTCTTGATAACTTGATAAACACATCCCATATAATAGATATGGCCAAAAATTCTTCTATAGATCTGCAAATGTTCTTAACAATAGTGGCTAACTGAAGTTAAAACATTCCATGCAGACAAGTACAGGCCAGCTTTGAAGATCTATAAGAAATAAAAGTAAAATTTGATTTGATGCTACATTTTTACAACCATTTGTGATGCTTTTCTTTTTCAGTTGGATCAAATTTGATCAGTGCCTAATCCATTGGGGTTCAGAGTCTATAGCAAATTCTTAGATCTAGTTTTTTGCCTTACAACAAGTTTCATCAGCAATTCTTATTAAAATTTATCATTCAAAACCCTTTCCACTACTAAAGAAACCTTATCACATTCACCAAAGCTTTTATTTAATCGATTGAATTAACAATAGTGATAAATAGATATACAACCTAACTAGATTGCTTTCAATTGCACAAGCTTTTACTTGTACAATATCAAGATAACCAAGTAATTAAAAGGAGACAAGATTCAAAAAGAACTGATATGGGGACAGTTCACAATTTGTATTTATTTTCTTTGAAAATTGTATACCATTTACAATAGACTCAAAATGACCTTCAAAAAGAAAAATAGCTCATTCTATATTCATGTATTCTTAGAGAATTGACAGAGAAAATACATCACAAACTTTCTTTCAAAAACTTTGGAGCAAAGACAAACTAAGCATATCACTTAGAAAATTAGAATTTGGACCATTCTTTAGCCTTGGAATCTCACTTAAATAGTGTGAGATGCAACAAGCTTTAGGCTAAGAGAAAGTGATAGGTGTCTTTTACAAGAAACATTTACATACACTTATTACAAGATGACAAAAATGTGAGTAACAAAAAAGTTTTACATCGAACATTCCTTTTGTGGGCCCTTTATGTTACATCCTCTAGAATTGGTATAATGATTTCATTCTTTTATCTATCTGATTCCTTAGAATAAGTGACCATGAGGCTTGAAAGTGACGTGTCTCCTTCATTTATCTGTAAGTTTACTTTAACTTGGGGATTTTCTCTATCTTTTTCATCGACTGTTAAAGTAACAGTTACATCTGTATGATCTTCTACCTCGTCATCTTCTGACATCTGCTCTGTAGACATGAATTTTTCCTTCCACTTATTATAGACAACATCATCTGGCCAATCAAAACTTAGAACTTCTCCTTGTACAGTTAAAAGGGAATTTTCAATTGTCTCCATATTAACCAATTCTTTTTGGATAGAGTTGTAAAATATCTACACTTTAACCAACTCCTCATTTTTTACTGCCCACAACAGATGGCCAGCTTCATTTATAACCCTATTTATTCTCTCACAAAAAGGTTCATCTAGCTCCTTCTTCCATTCTTCCTTTTCTTTTATTTTATCAACTGACTTTAGAGCACAAGGGAATGAATCAAATTTTTCTGCAAAATACTTGGAGAGGCAATTGATTAATCTTCTATAGAAAGAATCTTGTTTATCATCAAAATCCTGCAACTTATTTAGTAAGTCAAAAATTCCTTCTATCTAATGATATGTTAAATGAATAAAAAATATACACATAGCAGTGATATCTGAGCTTCTCTCTATCCACTTCTATACAATGGGTCTGAATATATCTTCATTTTGCTTTAATTCATCCCTGATTGCTGAAATCTTTGACAATTGATCAAAGAATGTGGGTCACTCTATTCTGTCTATTAAATACATAATACCATGCCTCAGTTTTTCTTCATGCTGATTGTTAAGCTCTACATGCATGGCATACAACATATTCTTCTCTTCTTCAAAATCATCTGTAGTATAGAACTGAGGTCTTTTTGGGTTATCAAGTATCTCAACTATTAGAGTAGACTTGAAGGGTTCAATAGGTGGCCTTGGGGGGTAGGCAATCCTGGGTTTGCTAGTTTCTCCCATTTTTCTTTTCCCCAGTACCTTCTCCATTTGAGACACTTTATTTTCCAGTGACTGTATCTGTACACCCCTTTCCTCATATTCTTTTAAAACTTCTTCAAACCTAGCATTGAGTTGGGTAAATCTATCTTCTTCCTGTCCAGATATAACACCACCAAATTTTAGCACTTCTAAGGCCATTCCCATTATTTTCTTACTACTCACTTCACCAGCCTTGTACACTGTCAATGTACTAGTATGCTCTGCAGTGGGAAACTCATGCATCCTGGTATTTTCCCTCTTTTCCATGGACCATATAACAAGGGCTTGGTGGTCATCACTAAATTTGACTCCTCTATGAGCCTATAATATTTCTTTAGCAGTTTTTAGTTGAACATCCTTTTGCTTCCTTAATGAATAAAAAACACTAGCATTTGCTATATCCCATTCTGGCAGAAGGAGGACTCCTGACTGTCTAACTATTTGCCTCCTAGCTTCAGGAGTAAATTGGGAAAAATCATTCAAAAATTTTGATTTCACCTCTCCCTTAATAACTGGGTCAGGTTTATCTAGTTGCTCATCCTTGATTTTCTCACAGGCTTTCTCAAAATTTCCCATATTTAATCTCCACAAAAACTGAGCAAAAGCCCTAGATCTTACAAAATTTTCATCATTAATAAATCTTTCAGAAGCCTAGGCAACTATTGGGTCAATTTCCTTACCTTGGTAATCAACAATGATTAGGTCCAAGGAAGGTGTAGGAGGTTCTTGTGGCTCTCCAACATCCAAGTCTGTAGAAGTGACAATCATATCCCCTTCATCACCCATTTGTCTAAGTTTTTCCCTTAGAGATGCTTCATCATCTATTTGGATTGGGGATTGGCTTGGGGAGTATTGTTCCTTTTGAGAAGAAGAAGACCCCTGCTCTAATTTTTTCCTTTTTGGAGAGCTGGCTATAGATGGACTTCTTGACCTTGGCTTCTGATGAGGGGGTGCTTGTTGCACATTTTGAATCATGACATAACCTGCCCTTTTCTGTAATTTATATTGGCCAAGAGCTACCACATTTTTACTGCTTATTCTTCTTTGTACTTCTGTAGCCTTGTCTGGATGTGTCTCAACATACATAGCTTTCTTTTCATTCATGGTTTGAATTATTATGGCAAAATTATTCATTAATTCTTGTATTTTAGCCCCCCAGTAGTTCTTATCTTTCAATGGGTCATACTGAGGTTCAAAAGCATTAATGAATTCTAGGGTCTTACTAAATCCATTTCTCTTTCTTCAATTCTTGTTCCTACAATGTGAAGATATTTCTGACTATATCTTTTGGATAGTAAACTTGATGTACCATATGAGAAGATTTCACCCTTTCTTTTAAAAGATCATGGAATCCTTCAGGGTCAATGAATTTGGCGTGAGACTCTACCATGTTATATCTATCCAAAAACAAATTTAGGTGCTTCCACCCTTTTCTGATAAAGACAAAATCATGCACTATAGTAATAATTGGAAAGAAAGTGCCATTCTTAATCAATTCCCTCTCATCTATAGTGCCTATCTGCCATAAGAGCTCAGCAATCCCTATCTTCAAGGGCACATGAAAAGGCAACACATGTGGCTTTCCTACAAAACCATATACCTTATCATAGTTGAAACATTATAAGGGATTATATCCCCCCAATTATGACTAACCAATAGTCCTTGTGCATGGTCTTTAGGTCTAACCAATTCCAACAATGCTTGTGGAATTCTGGGGCTATCAGCTCTCAAAAGCAATCTTAGCCTAGATGCGAAATATCTGTCAAATCTTACATAACTAGCATCTGTGGCTTCTGAAGTCATATCCACACTCCACAACTACACCAGATTCCTCTCTCCATCCTTGGTTGTTTCCAACTCCATACCCTTGGAGAAGAAAGTGTATCCCTTGTATAAGCATACATGCATCAACAATGAATACCAACACAATGGTTTGTTTACTTTTCCCTTTGCTATTCCAACCAAACCATTGTGAATTTCTTTTGCTAGAAAAGTGGAAAAATCTAGAATGGTACTCATTCCAAATTGAAGGGTTTGAGCCATTATAAGGACAATAAAACTTGGAATTTGATCACCTTCATCTATCCCAAAAATCTTGCAAAGAGAAAAATATAGTGCTTGAGCTCTCAAGTTGAAATGTTTTCTCAACAATGGCTCTGGGGTACTGGCTGTAATCATAGGCAAAGTGCTAATTTTAGCAGTATGCTCCTACAGTGGCCTTGTTCTTAGGTAAATTCATTGTGCATCATATCTGGCTTGTAAATCATCCATATCAATGATTTCATGCACATCGTGGTTAGGGTTAAGGTTGAAAACCTCACTGAACAGCTTAGGGCAAACCCTAAAAAGATTGACTCTAGAATGATTTTTTACCCATCTCGTAATAGGATCATATTTCTTTGTCAGGTCCATCAATAAATCACTATCAAAGAAAACTATGGGGATTGTTAATTTACCAATATCAAACTCCCAAACATTGCTCATAGGAGTGTCCAGTTTTCGCTTTGAAAACCATTTCTTAAACAACTCTAGACCTCCCATGGAGACCTAGGCATCTCTTACCCAATTAGCTTTGCCATAAAAACCTTCTGCTACAACTAATCTAGGATGTTTCAGAATGAGTTCCCTCCCCTTAGTTATTTCATGCACTGATAAGGGGAATTGTTCAAGAAAGTCATCATGCATCAAATGTTTCAAATAATCTGTTTTCCCAGTAAAATATTTTTGAGGAGGCATTTTGAATGAACCCTAGGAATTTCACAACAACAGATACTTTAAATTTACTTAGAAAGTTACAGAGTACTTACTTGCCAGAATTCACACTTCTACACTATGTGATATCTTCTGCAATTTTACTGGAGTGTTAACCAAGAATTTTTGTGCCTTGGCTCTGAAAATTTTGTATGCCCTAATGTTCTCTTTGCGCTTGGGTGGTTCATCAATGGTGAAATCGTGGGCTCTTCTCATACATTAAAATCACACGCACAAGGTCTGAATCATATTTACTCTCAGTAACCATTGCCCGCAATTTGCACCCAAGTTTGAATCTCATCCTTAGATTTTACCAGATCATACGGTTCTGATTTAAAAAGTAACAAGCTTTACGACTTTTAAAAAAATGCTGTGTCACAAATATGCTTCCCCGTATTATTTAAATTTCTTGCATCTTAGAATTCTGGGGAAGTGTCATTCATTGATCAAGACAAGATCGATGATCAGATTAATCCACTTTCTAATCAAAACCAGTCAGCTATACTGACCAATAAGAAACTGCCATATGAGCTCATGCCGTTTGACAATATTCCACGCCAGCAGATCCCATATCTTCTTCTGAGCAAGAAAGTACTTGGCATCATTCAATCTACGTGTCATGCTGGCACATTCCTGCTTTCCTTATCTAACAAGCATCTTCAAATTGCGAGCTTGCGCTAGTCGTCGATCTTTGAAAGATCAACGACAATACTGATTCTACCTTGCAGGGCATCCAAGCAAAAAATTTTGATGTCACCACAAACACATGTCTGCAAGGCACATTCCCACTTTGTTTAAACTTTGCTCAAATTCAAAATGCGAGGAAGTGCCTTTCGTTGATCATGATAAGGATCAACAATAAGAAATAACTCTTCATTTTATGCTCGCATTATCCACCTGGGCCAATGACATGACTGCTTTTAACCAGTGTGTTTTGACTATTGTATTTATTTCTAACACTTTTTTGGCCCACATCATAAGTAGCTCTAGCTAAGTACAATTGGCAGATCCTATGGTGTGACTTCTGCATTTTCCATAGTCTGGCCCCACTATGACACGCGTCGCAAAGGCACATTCTTTCTTTTCTTATCTGACTTGCAACTTTATAATGCAGGATTGCACTAATCGTAGATCTTCAAAAGATCTATGGTTGATAAGACTTCATTTCCATTCAATATTCGAACTCCTTCAGTGGCAAATCTGGTAGTATACCTCATCAATCGTTTATAGTGTGACACACTATATTACAAATACCCGACCTCACCTTGCCACATGTCAAAAAACCACTTGCCCGCGTTATTTATTTCCTGTGCAGTTTCAAATTGCGGGCATGCGCTAGCCTTTGATCTCTCATAGATCAACGGTTATAGAAACTTTGGCATTTGAGTAGCATATTGGCTAATATTGATGAATGATGTTCCTCCACCTGTTCCAACTCATTTGACACACACCACAGAGGACATCTCACCATTATTATTTTTTATTCTTCAGAATAGCGGGCCCATCTCGTCAGACCATGCCACTTGTCCCACTTTTGCTTCCTTGCATTATTTATTTGATGAGCATCTCCTTCTTGTGGGAAAGCGCTAGCCCTTGATTGAGATGAAATCAATGGTTGACATTTCTTGGTGATAAACTATATATCTCTATTGGCGAATCCACCAATGATATCACAGGAAAATCAAGACATGTGCAAAAGTACTAACAAACCTGCAAAAGTTCCTGAAAATTTATGATTCACTGGAATTTAGGAATGTAAAGGCTACGTGTCACCAAGTCGCATGCCCGCATTATTTAAATTCCTTGCATCTTGAAATTGTGGGCATGTGATACTCGTCAATCTGAATAGAATCAACAATTAAAAAGACTTTGCGTCATTAGAGGTAATTGTTAATAGAATGATTAAGCAATTTGTATGCTAAGCATAGTCATGTAGGATTAAACAAAATTATAATGACCTCATGCTTATGAAAGCCCTCCCTTAGGGAAAAATATATCATTGAAAGCATTTTTCTAAAAATATTTTGAGGGTATTCTAAAACTAGGGCAATCTAATGATTTGAAAATCACAAGGAACAAAACCCTAACTTTCAAAATTTCAAGACTTAAATGATTTTTCAGAAGATTTTCCCTTAACCTCTGCATAGTGAAAATTAGACCAACACCTAATATGCCCAAGAAACCCTTGTATATGCTACCTTCAAAAGGTAGCACCATCTTTGTGAAAATATGCTCTAGATATCTTAGAAAGCCCAATACACAGTCAAATGAGGGTACATCCATATATTTGCTCATTTTTTAATTGATCATACATCATATACTCTTATGACATGTCCATCGTGCACCCATACTAGTTCTTGACCCATGAGATTACAAACCTCTCAATGTATTATAGATCAAACAATTAGGGGGTGTAATATTAAAAATTATAGATGTTATGATCTGGCATTTCCCTAGGCCTTTGTATCTCTCCATGCTCTCCATACAACAAAAATGAGATCATCAAGATTATTTCTCTAGTATATCATCTTCCTCAACTAGGGTTGGTGATCTTTCTTGTGTACCTCATTACATAGGCTTGTCTACAATGCCCTTGATTATCAAAAATTGGCTGAGAAATGGGTATATGCTCCCATGCCCATATTTATATAGCAAGAACACTCACAAAAAATTGCAAACATTCCCTTTACATGGTGGTATATAGCCTCATACGCATCATGATATATGTGTGCCAATATAAATTGACCCCAAATAAACATCCTTTGATCCATAAGTGTGTGATCTAACATCTATCCCCAACTTCATAAGAAACCCTTCTATCTATTGTCCGCCATGTGGAAGAACCAAATGAATCCATCAAGAACACAAGGAGTGGAAACACTAGCACATATCGATAGACAATCTCATCCCATATAATTAACCTATCTAGGATTGGCTTGTCCTAGAAGACACACCAAAGAGACTCAATAAAAACTTTAGGAGAGGAGTCATACTCCACCCTAGTACCATAAAAGTGAATGTAGATTATCTTGTATATTTCCTCTAGGGTGATCATCATCTCTTTGGTAGGAAAGTGAAAGGTGTTGTCCTTACTATGAAATCTCTCAACAAGGAAAGCGAGAAGTCCATGGTTCACCCTAATATTAGGTACCTAGCATAAATGTGACCAATCAAGAGTATATATCTAAGTGGTTTTATCATCTTTGAGGTCTTGGATCACAATTTGTGGCATTGGGTATGTGGGCCTAAATTTTATGTTTGGTATATCAATTAGCACTAAGAAAACTAATATAGTGCAAGATAGGAGAATCCCTAAAGGAGATGTCTTAGCCCCCAATAATTAACCACATAGTGGTAAATAAATAATAATGCATAAATTAGGATCCACAACAATTTCAATTCTCATAAAAGAATCATAATATTTTCATCCAACATGTGTGGGTGTAAGGCCTTCTAGGTTATGCCCAAATTCAAATAAATTACAATAGTAATTATGCAAGACCTCACAAGATCTAACCACTAGCTAGTCCATATCCATAATCTGATATAAACCCCCAAGAAGAATCTAAACTTGTGCTTGTAAACCACCAAGAAACCTCCTATTTTCCTAAGCTAGAGCTACTAGCTTTGCTCACAAACTTCTTTCTCTTAGCTACTCCTTACTTTCTCTATGTTGGATGAAAAAGTCTCAGGACTCCAAAAGATCCTCTACTTATACCCAACTAAGCCACAATTTAGTCTATTAAGTTACAAATTAAATAAATCCTTACATTAAATATATATTTAAGCCACAAGTCAGCCTATAATAGATATTAAATACAAAATCCCTTAAATGGCTTACAATGCCCATTAAATACACTTGGGACAAATAACCAAGACCCAAATAGGTCCACATAAACTCCCATGATTACTCCACATCATGATCACATGTTATGTGCATTAAATGCACTAAGTTGACTAATTAGATCCACAAGAACTCCATTTGGAAAACCAAACTATATAGCATCAGAAAATACCACCAAGTGTGACCAAGCTCCTACAAGAACTTATGAGTTTGTCACATGTTGAGAAACAATATATGTCAAGGTCCTTTAGTGACCAAGCTCCTTGGTCAACACTATAATAAGGAACTACATCAATGAGGACCGAGAGATACTTCCTCAACTTAGCACTAAGCTTCTCCATTGAGCCTATTTGGTCAAGTCTCCAAGCGAGAAATACCATAGAGATGACCAAGCACCTGCAATCTTCTAATGAAAATGCTAAAATCTTTAGGAACCTTGGATGTCACTCCATCAGAAAAACTAATCATCATGTAACTTATCACTATAATACATCTCAATTATAAGAGCATCAAACTCCATATTCAGAAATACAATAGGTAGGTCCAAAACCAAACACCAGAAGCAATATGAAGGCCATCACCAACACATGCCAAACTCTCAACACCAAGATCCTCTACAACATACGAATCATCACCACAACAAATTGATTGTCTATGACCAAGTTCTATGGAATTTCCAAGTTAGACTCAACCAATTGATCATGAAGACCAATCTCCATCCTAGTATTGACAAAGTCAGCAACTTCCTCAACAAAAACAACAAGTTTCTCTATAGGTTATGCATCAAACTCCTCAAAGTGATCAATAAAAGAAACTTCTACCTGGACCTTGTCATGCTATCTTTGTTCTTGAAAAAGTCTCCTAACCGGCCAAACAACTCTCTTCCAAATTAGTAAACCCCATTCTAGAAGAATAATACTTCCTTTCACTATTCTTCAACCCAATTAGACAAAGTAGTGTGTAATGCCTTGCCTAGAGATCCTTGGAACAACAATGAATACAAGTCAAGATAATTTTTTTAAAAACAATTATGGATGCACACAACATACAACATATGAGGATCACAAAGATCACAATAGAAGAATAAACAAACATCCAAACACCAATAGATCTCCAAATGCCACTACTGACCAAAATCAATAACCATAAAAGGATGCAACCAACTTCAAATCTAAAAACATACCAAATTTGAAATGCAATTCCAAGGTATTCAAGAACATCGTAAAGGGTATCCAAAACACCTCAAAAAAACTACTGTTCAAACTAAAAAGTTCTCACTATCCACCTGAACAAGTTTCTCCAAAAGCTAGGAGATACTTTAAATTAGCATAATTGCAATACTTTCTAGTATCATATGACCTTTCTAATGAAGGAGTGTGATATTTTAGGGTTTGGGTGAAACTTCTCCTAAATGCATGCAATACTACACAAGTATCGTATGAATTTTCTCCTAAGGGTGTGCTATACTTTAAAGTGTCACATGATAGAATTTCTATGGGCACACAATACTTTCTAGTATTGCATGATTCTTCTTATTTGGGCATGTGATACTTTAAAGTATTGCCCAATGTTGATACATGGTTGCCCAAGAAGAACAAGAAATGAAGCAAGGCAAAGAAGGGAACAAAACAAGAAGTTAAAACCTCCAATCCAGGGAGTATTGGATCCACTATCAAGGTGTAGACACTCAAAACAATAACTACTAGATAGAATTGCATCTAACCCTCCAACAAACAATAATAGAAGTGTTGAAGATAACATCACAGTGTACTAAAAAAACATCACAATGAACTGAACAACCAGACTAAGTACGTGGTTCCTCCCAACAATAATAGCATCATGAGACCCTAAAGGTCCTAGCCATCCCCCGTGTGTAACATCCCAAAGTACTGACTAGATCATTGAAGTTGTCTTATGAGGATGTCACTACTAAAATGTACTATAACATAAGAATAAGGAAATCTAACATGCTAAAAAGTAAAGCATAAGATAATCCTACAAATCAACTCATCATCTAACATATGCTAAATATCATAATATGAGAATGCATCAACTAAACTAACATCAACTAACATGATATTAACATTCCAATGAAAGCATAAAATACAAGGTAACATACACTAGAACCCTAAGTACCAAGTGTAACAAAAGTTGTGGTCACACTAGAATAAAGAAGCATCTTTGGACATTGGTCCCTAATAGTGGTGAAGGTAGCTACACATCCCAACCATGTGGAACCTATAGGTCCACTCCCATCATGCTGATGGAGATAATGATGCAACTATAAACACACCAAAGCAAAAATTTAAGGCTATCACTCACAATAGATAGTAATGACTCAAACCAAAACCATGCAACAATGCAAGTATAACAAGTCCTAGTTAGACAATCTATAGGTAACTATGTTGGGGCTCTACTAGAGAGTTGATAACTCAGATTCACCCAACTTGTAGCACAAGGACAATTGTTTCCCTCGATATACCCTTGGGAGGCTAATGTGCTAGAATAAATAATCATTCCCCTCGACATCACCTTCGAAAGGCTGACCATAATTTCTTATCTTATTTGATTTTCTATCGATTAATTAAGTTATCACTTACTAGAAACTCCTCAATGCCCACCTAAGCTAGGACACCACAATTGTGTTAGAAGCCCCTCCACCAACCTTACACTACATACCCATACTCATCACACAATGACTACCCATAGGCATGCATATTCCAAACCCAACCCCAAATGAACATAACTTCACCAAAATACAAATAGGCGATCGAGCTCACTAGTCACCCAAAAAATGCATGTGCATGTACTTGTGTGTGGCACACCATCATCACAAAGATCAAACACAAGGGCTAGATAAGAACACAAGCATAAATATCACTCAATTGAATAAAAAATCTAGAGGATAGATGTGGAATACATCCCAAAGAAACATAAAAAGTGCAACAATGATTTGACTAACATCCTATGGATGATCCAAGTCCATGATCAATAGCATGCCAAAAAAACTAAGAAAATTGGGTGGCATGCAAATCGAGGTGAAAACCCAAAAACTTAAAAACATCAAAAAGAAAACCCATTTGGCCTTTGGGCACAAGAGCCACAAAAATCCAATAAAATTTGGTTTCAGACATCATATACAAAAATGGCCAGCATAATGGCCCAAAACCCCAAACCCTCATCCCAAAAACTTGGAAAGCATTCATACTCAACCAACTAGGCATAATTAGCAAATAGAAACAGAGGGGAACACTAGTTCTCAGCCTCCAGGCAAGTGGCTACCAAAAATAGAATAGAACCTGAGCCAAAACAAGAAAATGGGAGAGCCCTACCTAATAGAAAAAGGTGATGAAACAAAAATCAACCTGATAAAATAATAAACTCATAAAAGATGCCAAAAACTACGACAAAGCAAGCTCTCCTTGAGTTAAATCCAATGAGACTGATCTCACAAAGATCCCACATTCAAAGCTCTCACAATGAGTTAAAACATGATCCTCTTGAAGAGGATTCTCAAAAAAGCTCTCAATTCTATATTTTGCAAAAGTGAGAAGTGAGGAATTAAATTCCTCTTTCCGTACTTATTCACATTTCAAGTGAATAATTGACTAGGGAAAATAACTACCCAAAATAGTTAAACCTTGAATTAATCCAAAAAAAAAGAGGCTATTCCAAGAAATAAGAATTCATCTACGGCAAAGCTGCCAAAAATTAAATTCAATAAAATTAAAAGCCCAATTTCCTTAACAAATTTCATGACAAGGTGAACCTCTAAAATGCATAGAAATGCTCACTAGTCTAGTCACATAATGCAAATGAGTTTGGATTTAATAATCACCAAAAGGTTTAATTAAATAAATAATTAAGGATACATCAACCATACAAGGATGACATTGGTAAAATATGAACTATTGAATCACTAACTTCATGTGCCATTGCTAGGGTCATAAATCCTACACACTAAAATACACGATCAAGTACAATTGCATATAATATCATAGTCAAAGCAATAAATGCATTAAATAACTAATTTAACCATTTATTCAATTATACCTAAATAATCCATTTACATTACTCACATCTGCATAAAGCATAATGAAACAAAACAAAATAAATATCCATAGCATAAAATCCACATGTAACCAAATCAAATATATGTATAAAATACTAGATAACTAGATATCATCATAAACCTATTGTCATCTCAAAATGGCATCAACATGCAAATATGATAAACTGAACATCATAGTAGTGAAACATCAATGATATTGAAATCAAAGTATAACATCTGATCCTTAGGTTATCTCAAATGAAATATAACAAGAATATCAAGTATCTCTCGAATCAAAATATAACAAGGTATAGAATGCAAACACAAGAGCCATTACATCCTCCCCCACTAGCATAGGCTTACTCTTGGAAGTTGACAAACAGATATGGGTACAATCCTCTCAATCATGTAGCATCCTCCCAAGTCACAGAAGTCTCATTGCTTGGGTCCCACTGGACCCTTGCTTGATGTACTAACCTCTCAAAATAAATCTTTAATGTTGAATTATATGTATGGGCTCCAAATTAACCTACCTGTCCACTACTTGCAAAGCATCCCAATCAAAAACATGGGTCACATTAGGAATATACTATCTCAAAATAGAAACATGAAAAACATCATGGATGTGCAAAAGGCTAGGTGGCAATGCTAGTTGATAATACAAATGATCAATCCTCTCAAGGATCTCAAATGGTTTGACAAAACATAGGACCAACTTAGAGCCTTTCTGATAATGGATGGGACTCTTCCTTGGACACACTCACAAAAATAACTTGTTACCAATAAAAAAGTGACAATCCAACTTAGTGACATTAGCATACTTCTTCTTTTTGTCCTGAGAAATAACCAAATGCTCTCTAATTTGAACTACCTACTACTCCATATCCTAAAGCATCTTTGGACCCAAAATAATCCATTCCTCTAAACAATCCCAACTCAAAGGGGTATGACATGGTCTCCCGTACAAGGCTTGAAATAGTGACATGCCAAGAGAACTATGATACCCATTGTTGTATGTAAATTCAACAAGGTATAAATAGTCCTCCCTTTTCATTTGCCTATCCATCACATACATGCAAAGCATATCCTCTAGAACTTGATTCACTCTCTTAGTCTGACCATTAGGCTTTGGGTGATAAGCCAAACTAAAATTGAGCTGCATGCCCAAAGCATGTTAGAGAGACATCCATAGTGCATAAGTAAATACTAGATCTTTATCTAAAATAATCTGACAAGGAATCCCAAGAAAATAAACAATATCCTCCAAGAAAACATTTTCTATAGGAGAAGCTATGTAGGATGCTCTCATAGGTGAAAAATGTGCTACCTTGGAAAACTTGTCCACTTTCATCATAATACAATCATGTCTCCATGATGACATAGGCAACCTTCTGATAAAATCAATAGATATCATATGCCACTTCCACTCTGGAATGGTATATGGCTATAAAAGACCCACCAGATCCTAATGTTATGCCTTCACTCTTTGGCACTCAAGACATCTAGCAAAAAAATTAGTAGTATCACACCCCATCCTTGTCCACAAGTACAATTTCTTAAGATTAGCATGCATCTTCTTAACACTGGGATGTGTGGAATATAGTGCATGATGTGCTTCCAACAAAACCAAGGTAAAAATATCACTAGACATAGGTACATAGATACACCCCAAGTGTTACAATAGTCCATTAGACTCAAGTAAGAAACTTAAAAACCTCTCCTCAAGTGTACGTCTAGACTCAATCTCTACCCTCACCTCCTGATACCAAGTGTCACTAGGAAAAGCCTCCAAGATAAAACTTCACAAATCCATCCCCAGTGACAACACTAATATGTAATGTCATCTCCTACTCAAGGCATCAACAAAAGCATTCTCCTTCCATTTAATGTAGTGAACATCAAAATCATATTCACACAAGAACTCCATCGAGTGGCATTGTTGTGTATTCAAGTTTGGTTGAGTAAAGATGTATTGCAAGTTCCTATGATTACTATGCAACTCAAACTTGTGTCCCAAAAGGAAATGCCTCCAACAAACAAGAGCATGCACCATGGTCATAGGTTCCAAATCATAAGTGTGGTAGTTAAGCTCATGGTCCTTGAGTTTCCTAGACTCATATGCAATCACTTAACCATCCTACATAAACACTACATCCATGCCTTCTAATGAAGCATCTATGAAAACCATGAAATTGCCTATAGGATTAGGCACTTCAAGGATTGGTGCACTAGTCAAACACTCCTTAAGAGAATTAAATTTTTCCTTACACTTATCTAACCTAAAAAACTTCTTCCCTTTCTGCTAAAGAGAAGTGATGGGATGAGACACTAATGAGAAATCCTTCACGAAGTGATGGTAGTAACCCACCAATCCTATGAAACTATGAACCTATGAGACATTAGTGGCTATTGGAAAATCCATGATAGTGCAAATTTTCTTTGAATCTACTAGAATTTCATTACATATGATGATATTCCTCAGATACTTTACCTTTGACTGGAAGAATCTAAATTTACTCAAGTTTTCATACAACTAATGGTCTCTCAAGCATCGCAATACCTGATGTAAATGGATCTCATGCTCCTCAATAGTCTTTGAATGGATCAATATGTCATCCAAGTATACAATGAAACTAATGGAGGTACATGCAAAATACTCCATTTATCAAACTCATGAACACTAATGGCACATTAGTTAACCCAAAGGGTACAATTGTGAACTCATAATGTCCATATCGTGTATGAAAAGTTGTTTGGTGAATGTCAACCTCTTGGATATAGAGTTTATGGTATCCTTACTTTAGATAAATCTTTTTGAAAAATTCTACCCCATTCATCTGATAAAATAAGTCATCTATCCTCAGCAAAGGATATCAGTTCTTCACCATTACCTTATTCAACCGTCGATAGTCAATGCATAAATGCAATGACCTATCCTTCTCTTCATGAAGATGCCTAGTACACCCCACGGGAATACACTAGGATGAATGTGGCCCTTGGCCAATAATTCCTCCAATTGCAATCTAAGCTCACTCAACTCTTGAGTAGTCATGTGGTAAGGAGCTCATGAAATTAGCTCCACTCCTAGTACAAGATCAATCCAAAAATCAATGTTATGTTGTAGTGGCATACCAGGTATCTCATCAAGGAATACATCTGCATACTCATGAAGAAGTGGGTGATCATCAAGCATCATCATATGGTTCTTGGATTCCTCAATGCCACTGATAGAAATAAGAAACAACTAACAACCCTTCCACACACTCTGCTTCAGCTAATTAGTTAAGATCATTCAAAGTGAAACTGATCTCTGACCCCTACAAATTCTAGCTGCCCACCTATGTCATCAACATAATATACCATCTTATGGTGGAAATCTATATTTTGCTGATGGGTGGCTAACCAATCCATGCCCAACACAATGTTGTAAGATCCTAAAGGTAGGATATGAAGATCCACTATGGTGGTGAAGGTACCCAAAATCAAAACACAACCTTTGACGAAGGAGTCTATAGCTAATTTGGATCATGTAGCTAACTCAACTTGCCACCTATCAACGTGATGTTCTACCACTAGCCCACATCAATGAACAAGAGATTATAAAATAAAATAATCTAAAGCACCAGAGTCAAGAAAAACTAAAGTTAAAATACCATGAAACATACCTACATAGCCTTGACTACTATAACCTGATGCTCATCTTGACGGTTATCAACTGCCAAAAAGACTCAATGACTCCTACCAGCATCTCCCACTATAGATTATAATCTATCTACACTCTTACCGGGTCTTGTAGATGGTTTGATAGAACACTCAAAAGATTTATGGTCAGGCTGACCACAAGAATAACAGTTTCCCCCAAAGTTGGAACATATTACATGACCACCTAGAGTAGTACTAGAATAAGGTGCACTACCCATACTAGAATTCTACTGACTACTCTGAGGGGGGTGGTCCTTCTGATATTTCATCCCATGGCTCTAGTCTCTTCCCTTCCCTCCTATAGTAACTGAACTTTGTCCATCCTTTTGAAGGAAGTGTTGGCATCACCACTTGTTATGTTTACTACCACCTTGAGAAGGTGCTAATTGGCATTGGCCCTTTCTAGAAGACTGAGTGAATTGGACATCCTTCCCTAAAGTTTGTGTTCCTTGTTTCTAAGAATCCAATCAGCCACTAAACCCCCTAGCCACATTTCTATCTATGATCCTCACCTTCTCAACATTAAGTGCCAGTTTCCTTGGTTAGTGAGCATAGACATCCCTAATGATAGAGTCCCTAAGGCCCCCAACAAAATGTTGAGTGGTGAGTGCCTCGTCATGCCTATAGCTCAAGTACTATCTCAACCCAAGGAACTTCTTCTCATATGGATCTACTATCATAAAGCCTTTACTAAGCTCATGGAATTCATCAATATGAGCCTCATGGTATTGTGGCAATAGGAATTTCTCCATGAACCTCTCCTTGAAGATCTCCCAAGTGAGATCCGCAATATTAATATGAAGCCTATCACTCTCTAAATCCCACCAAATAGAACCATGTTCTCTTAGCTACATGATAGCACAATGGGCCTTTATGTTTCTCTCATAAGGTAGTAAAGAGAAACAATGCCCCATATCAAGAAACTAGGTCTCAACCTTGAGTCCTATCCCGTGGCTATCAAATAGCAGTGATTTGGACCTCTGAAGTTCTTGCATCATTTCAACCTAAGTGAAATAATAATTGTCATTATGGGAATGACCTCTCCATTGGTTCCTCCTACCAGCAGGTTGTGTTTGAAAATGTTCACGTTCACACTCTTCTCTATGCTTTGACTAATGGGAATCTCCATGATGAGATTCCTCTTCCTAATTATGATCATGTTGGTGTTCCTCTACATGAGGGACCAACCAAGCAAGAATCTCCTGAAGCACTGGCATTAATGCTGCAATGCCATTCTAATTATTTTTACCCTATTCTCCCTCACCATATCATCATTCCTCCTCATGGTGCTCTTCTTGAACAACTTGTTAGTTACCACCCCAACCACTAGACCTACATGTAGGAGGCATCACTAAATAGTCACAAGATAAGCATTAGAAACACACATCACAAACATAAGAGTCACAAGCATAAACCAAAAAGATATCACCATAACAACATATAATAGAAATGCATAATAGAAACACAAACATAGTGGAAGCATAATGAAGAGATCTTAATGTTACAACATGTGCTCTAATACTAGATATAATGCCCTACCTAGAGATCCTAGGAATAAGGATGAAATACAAGCCAACATACAAGGATTACAAGGATCACAACAAAAGACTAAAAAAAAATCCAAACACCAATAGATCTCCAAATGCCACTACTGACCAAAATGACCAACCATGGAAAGACACAATCGACTTTGAATCTAAAAACATATAAAATTTGAAATACAATTCCAAGTTATTCAAAAACATCATAAAGGTTATCCAAAACACCTCAGAAAAACTTTCAATCAAACCAAAAAGTCCCCATTGTCTACCCAGATAGGTTTTTCCAAAACCCATGTGATACTTCAAATCAACATAGTACAATACTTTCCAGTATCGTACAACCTTTCTAATGAAGAAGTGCGATACTTTTAGGGCTTGAGCGACACTTCTCTTGAAGGCATGCGATACTTCACAAGTATCATACAAATTTTCTTCTAAAGGTTTTTGATACTTTAAAGTGTCCCATGATAGAATTTCTATGGGCATGCAATACTTTCTAATATTGCATGTTTCTTCTTCTTTAGGGGTGTGATACTTTAAAGTATTGCCCAATGCTAATGCATAGTCACCCAAGAAAAGAAAGAAACAAAAAAGCCAAATAAGGGAACAAAACAAGAAGTTAAAACCTCCACACCAGGGAGTATTGGATCCACAGTCAAGGCTTAGACACTCAAAAAAAAACTACTAGACAAAACTACATCTAACCGTCCAACAAAGCAATAACATAAGTGTTGAAGGTAACATTTCAGTGTACTAAAACAACATCACAATGAATTGAACAACCAAACTAAGTATGTAGTTCCTCCCAACCACAATAGCATCATGAGATCCCAAAGGTCCTAGCCATCCCCTATGTATAACATCCCAAACTATCGACTAGATTTTTGGAGCTATCATATGAGGATGTCACTACTAAAATGTACTACAACATAAGAATAAGGAAATCTAACATGCTAAAAAGTAAAGCATAGGATAATCTTACAAATCAACTCATCATCTAACATATTCTAAATATCATAATATGGGAATGTGTCAATTATACTAACATCTAACATAATACCCAAGCTTTCCAATGAAAGCATAAAATACAAGATAACATACTACAGAACCTGAAGTACCAAGTGTAACACAAGAAACAGTCATATTGGAATAAAGAACTATCTCTGTACATTGGTCCCTAGTAGTGGTGAAGGTTGCTATGCCTCCCAACCATGTGGAACCCATAAGTCCACTCCTGCCATGCTAATAGAGATAATGATCCAACCATAAACACACCAAAGCAAATATCCAAGGCTATCACTCATGCTAGACAATAATGATGACTGAAACCAAGACCATGCAACAATGCAAGTACAATAGGTCCTAGTCAAACACTCTATAGGTAACTATGTAAAGGCTCTAGTGGAGAGTTGGTAACTTAGAATCACCCAAGTTATAGCACAAGGACAATTTTTCCCCTTGATACACCCTTGGGAGGCTAATGTGCTAGAATAAATAACCATTCCCCTCGGCACCACTCTCAAGAGACTGACCATAATTTCTTATCTTATTTAATTTTCTATCAATTAACTAAGTTATCACTTATTAGAAAATCCCCAACACCAACCTAGGCTAGGACACCATGGTTGCATTAGAAGCTCCTCTACTGACCTTAGCTTACATACCCATATTCATCACATAATGAGTTTCCATAGGTATGCATATTCCCAACCCAACCCTAAATGAACATAACTCCACCAAAATACAAATAGGATATTGAGCCTCGCAATTAATTTGATAAATGGACATGTACGTGCTCATGTGTGGCACACCACCATCATGAAGATCAAACACAAGGGTTGGCTGAGAAAAAAAGAAGAAATATCACTCAACTAAATAACAACTCAAGAAGACAGATGTGGAACACATCTGAAAGAAACACAGAAAAGTTGCAACAATGATCTGTGTGACATCCTATAGATGATCCAAATCCATGATCAATAACATGTCAAAAAACTAAAGAAAACTAGGTGGTACACAAATCAAGGTAAAAACCCCAAAACTCAAAAATATTGAAAATAAAACCCATTTGGTCTTTGGGCACAAGATGCACAAAAATCTAATAAAATTTGGGTTCAAACATCGTATGCAAATGCAACCAGCATAACGACGTGAAACCCCAAACCCTCTTCCCAAAAACTGGGAAACTGTTCATATTGGACCAACTAGGCAAAATCAACAAACAAAAATAGAGGGGAACTCTAGTTCTCAGCCTCTACACAAACATGTACCAAAAACAAATATAGAATCTGAGCTGAAACAAGAAAATGGGAGAGCCTTACTTGACAACAAAAGGGGTTGAAATGGAAATCAACCTAATAAAATAACAAACTTGTGAAAGCTGCTGAAAACTATGACAAATCAAGGTCTCCTTGAGCTGGATCCAATGAGACTGATCTCATGAAGATCCCACACTCGATGTTCTCACAAAAAATAGAAATGGTATCCTCCTAAAGAGGATTCTAAAAAAAGCTCTCAATTTTGTATTTTACAAAAGTGAGATGTGAGGAATTAAATTACTCTTTCCATATTTATTCACTTTTTAAGTGAATAATTGATTAGGGAAAATAACTAGCCAACCTAGTTAAACCCTAAATCGACCCAAATGAAAACAAGCTATTCCTAGAAATAAAAATTCATCTTTGGCAAAGCTACCAAAAATTAAATTCAATAAAATTTAAGACTCAACATCCCAAAATCACATAAATTTCCTTAACAATTTACACAACAATGTGAACCTCTAAAATGCATAGACATGCTCACTGGTCTAGTCACATAAAGCAAATGAGTTCAGATTTAATAATCACCAAAAGCTTTAAATAAATAAATGAATAAAGATATGTCAACCATACAGGAATGACATTAGTAAAATATAAACAATTGAATTACTAACTCCACATGCCACTACTAGGGATATAAATCCTACACACTGTAAGATATGATTAAGTGCAATTGCATGTAAAATCATAGCCGAGGAAATAAATGCATTAAATAACTAATTTAACCAATTATTCAATTATACCTAAATAATCCATTTACATTTCTCACGTTCACACAAAGCATAATGAAATAGAATGAAGTAAAAATCCATAGCATAAAATCCACATATAACGAAATTATAGATAAGTCCGAAATACTTGATAACTAGATATCATCATAAACCTACTATCATCTCAAAATGCCATCAACATGCAAATATGGTAGACTGAACAACATAGTAGTGAAACATCAATGATACTAAAATCAAAGCATAACATCTGACCCTCAGTTCATCTAAAATGAAATATAACAAGAGTATCAAATATCTCCTAAATCAAAATATAACAAGGTACAAAATGCAAACATGAGAGGAACTACACAGTGTCCACCTAAGCAATCATCTCATTAATCCTCATCTCCACTGCATAATAGAGATCTATAATCATCCCAGAATCCAATATTCTTAGAGGAATCTTCCAAGATCTTTGTAAGCCCTTTGTAATAATTCTACAAGATTAGCTAGATCCAACCTTTCTCTAATCCCACCTAGTGCAATAGAAGGCAAGATAATCCTTGAGGGAGATATCATAGCCCCCAGCAGTTAACCACACAATAGAATATAAATAATAACATAGAAATTAAGATCCACAATAATGCCAATTCTCATAATAGAATCATAAGATTTTCATCCAACATGCCTGTCTATAAAGCCTTCTAGGTTATGATCAAATTTAGAGCAAGCAATAGTTTTGCAAAGCCTTGCAAGATCCAACCACTAACTAGTTTAGATCAATAATCCAATACAAAATCCTAAGAAGAATCTAAACCTATGCTTGCAAGCCACCAATCAACCTCCTTGTTTCCCAAACTGTAGCTACTAGCACTGCTCACAAAATTTTCTCTCTCAACTACTCCTTTCTTCCTTCATGTTGGATGAAAAAATGACTCATGACTCTACAAGACCCTCTACTTATACCAAACTAAGCCACAAGTCATCCTAGAAAGTTGCAAATTTAATAAACCCTTATATTAAAATTTTAAAAAAAATCCACAAGTTGACCTACAAAAGATATTAAATAAAAAATGCCTTAGAAGGCTTACAACACCCATTAAATAAAAGTAGGACAAATAACCAAGACCTAAATAAGTCCACACAAACTCCCACAATCACTCCATATCACAATCACATTCTATGTGCACTAAATGTACCAAATTTACCAAAGAAATCCATAAGAATTCTATTTCAAGAACCAAGTTGTCGAGTGTCAATAAATACTACCAAGAATGACTAAGCTCCTACAAGAATTTTCAAGTTCCTTACATGTTGAGAAATAGTATTAATCGAGCTCCTTCAACAACCAAGCTCCTTAGTCAACACTGCAACTCATAACCACCCCAAGAGGGACCGAGAAACACTTCCTCAAATGAGCACCAAGCTTCTCCACTGAGCCTCTTTGGTCAAATCACTAACTAAGAAATATCATAGATATGATCAAGAACCTCCAACCTTCCACTATTAAAAATGCCAAAATCTTCAAAAACCTCAGATGCCCTTGCATAAAAAATAAAGCACAAATAAATATATGGTCGATATAATAGAATGAAAATAGTGAAAATAGATGCAATGAACATATACACATATTTCAAAAAAGTATACAAAGACATCCAAAGAGTTAAAACTAAGAAATGTTTGGTGGAAAAGATTGAAATAAGCTCACTATTTTCATAAAACAAAATAGGTTATTCAAAATTTATCTCAAAGCTCTCCATACAAGTAAATGCTCTTGTATGATGATACCTTGCCAGCAAGATGATGAAACATAATATTCTAGGGTACTTCAAATGAAAGATGGGTACCTTTCATATGAGAATCTAGGGACCCTAGACAAGTAAGTGTGTTGCTACTATTTTTTCATATGAGATTTCTCTATGTATGAAATGATAAATGACCTTCCCATATGATAGAACAATAAAAATTACTCAAAATGTCTAAACACTAGGAAATTTTTGACCTAAATGCAAAATTATTTAATCAAAAGAGAAGTATTTGGCTGCTTACTAGTGGTAGGTATGTCTTGGGGTAGTTATGGTGCCTCTATAGCTTGAATCTTTGCTTCTCCATGGAGACCACTCTTTTGACTCTTTAAAGGTTTTTGAAAGTCAACTATTTGAAAAGAATTAAAAGTGGCCCTTTTGGGCCTCATATGGGTTGTGAATTGATTTTGAAAAGTGCTCAAATTTGCATGAAAATCACCCCATATCTAATTTGATAGTCTCGAGTCCATTTTTTGGGATTGAAATTGAGATTTGATGACATTTAATAGCTCAAATCCATTACTTAAAATGTTTCAGATTGATGCAGTTGATTGTTTGTGCAATCAATAATTGTGTAATCAGTTCAAGAAAATAACTAAATCAATTTTTGTAAACAAATATGTAAAATTCATCACAAAAATTCAAATTTGGTCAACCAAGGTCAAACTCAATCAAACTTAGTCAATAGGAATTCAAATTAGTGTTAAACACACTCAAAATATTATGTAGTTTCATTAAAATAAGATCTGATCAATCTTACATCATGTCTCGTCATCATTAATCTTATTCTTCTATCAAATTGCTTCATCCTATCATCATATTATTTCATACATCAATTTTTCTCTCAAGGGGGTAGGAATATTATATACTGAACCATCATTCTATGATCAATCTATCAATATAATCAAATTTTGAAGTCCTAATTGGTAGGGGAATTTAATCACTCTTGAAATCTCAATTTCATAAAAACCCATATCAAGTTGAGTACCCTCTATTCTATCTGCACTTGTATCTACTTCATAAAATCCATATCAAGTTAAAGAGTAGTCAACCTTTTTGAATGAGTTATTTCATTAGGATCCATATCAAATAACTCTAACATGCATCTCAATTAAATATATAGGGGCATATCAAGTTCATCAAGTCTCATATCAATATGATATGGTCTTATTAATTAGGTGATTGGCTTCATTAGGACCCATATCAAGTCAATTATCTTGATCAACTTGTGACATTAATCAATTTTGTCAAACTTGTATCAAATTGGTTATTTCAACATTATCCTTGGATAGATGTTTAGTTTCATCAGAATCCATATCAATTTTTTCAATATCTTATTAATTGATCTTTATTCGATAAAGTCCAAAGTCAATTTATCTTTCTTATCAATTGATCTTCATCCAATCAAGGCTCAAAGTTCATTTTATTTCTCAATATGTTAGTAATAACTCTATCAATCCACATCAAGATGTCACATGATTCAAGACAAAATGTTCTTTGCATCAATGTGTTCTTGCACATCAATTCAAAGAGGGGAAAATGTAATCACCTAAAGTTGATTTTCTAAACTAGGTACCTCTAATTCTTAATTATTGATCAAAATCAGGAAAGTCCTAACCAAAAGGAAATGAATTTATATCAATCTTCTAATTTGAGTATCAAATTGTAAAAGTTAATATTTGCAATAATCATCAAAAATCAGTTAATTCTTAAATATCAACATTAATTGGTAATTAAATAATCTTAAATCAATTAATTTAATTTAATGTCCTAGTACATTGATTAAATGAACCCATTTTTTAATTACACCTAAAAAAAATTAAATTAAATTAAATATTTAAGAATATTAATTATTGAATTAATATTCATAAATTAAGAAAAGCTAATTAAATGAGATAAATATTGAATCATCTTCTCAAATATTCTAAAATTGATAAAAGGAAGAATATAAAAATAGGGTTTGAGTGAAAAGACAAGTTTAAATATAAAAAATAAAATAAAATAAAAAGGCAAATGAAATAGTTAACATAACTATGCATAAATCAGAAATGCAAGTTAAGTGAATCATGCACCAACTCTAAAAAAGGAGAATTTGTCAAGTAGGTTTTATAAATTAAATGAAATCATTAACTCCTTATCTTCTAAAATTAGTCAAAAAAAAAAGAAAAGTGATCTATGCTTCCACCTCTCAAGGTATTTGATTAACAAGAGGTGCATGGTTTTGAACTTATCTTTAGCTAAACCTTTAGACCTATAAATCTAGGTCTCCAAACCTTTATTTTCCAAGTGTAATTAAAGAGTAAAGTTATCATGTTGAATTTTCTCTAGATATATTGTGCATCACTTTTGAGGAAAAATTGCATTATTGAGTCTATTTGTATTAATCTTGTATATTATATAATGCATTACTCATTTAGATAAATCCATAGTTATTATTGCATCAAAAATACAAAAAGAAAAAGAGATTAATTTGCATTCATGCTAAATCCTTCGTTCTAGCAACATCTATAGTCATTGAAAAAGATTTAAAAATTAGAAAGGATTCATTCTCTTATTAGTTATGAGAATGGGTCATTGTGTTTGGTTAATCATGTTTACTTCATTGAATTATCTATTTTTTCTAACCTTTTATTTAATGAAATATTGAAGTGTTGTGGTGAAGCTACAAGTAACCAATTTTCACAAACATAGGATGTATCCAAGAAAAGATTCATAAACATGGAATGTAGTCAAGAATCCCTTCATTCCACTTGCTATCCCAAAGAACTCTCTCTCTCTCTCTCTCTCTCTCTCTCTCACACACACACACACACACACACAGACACACACACACACACACACACACAAACACACAGACACACACACACACACACACACACACACACACACAATCTCAAACACAAATTCCATAACACTAAGGGACAAAAATTTATATATGGGTTGAGTTTCCTTAACTTGTATCTATTTCTAGTCCCCAAAAAAGGTGCCAAAAAATTCACTACCAACATGACACACTTGTAATATTAAAAACATGTACATAGTTTTTAATATCAAAATTGTATGTGTTTCTTTCATTATAGGTGTTGCAAAGTTACAAGGTTATAAACATTTAAGTGACCAAATACATGTATGAGTTAAGGGAATATAACCTATATGATTTTTCTTGAGTTAAAGTGGATTGCGAGTGGCGAGAAAAGCACAAGAAAAGTGTGTTTAAGGTCCCACTACAACTAATGATGCTTTATTTGTGATGTTTCTAGATAGTGTAATGGATTATTTTATCTTATATGAGTTTAAATGTTTTTCAGTGCTTTGGAATTTTATTACTAACAATTTATCAACATTTTAAAATTTGTTTAATACTTTTTCTTCTCAAATTAAATATGACTATTTGTTACTTTTTTCATGATGGTTTTTCACATTGTGTATAACTAGCACTTGCATCCAAAGGAGGTGGAGGAGATATGCTGATAGGTGTTTGATTTGAGAGCATAAATAAATATTTGCATAGAATAAGTTCAAATGTATTAAAGTGTCAATCTCAAAACATATATTAGTATGTAATCCATTCTTGTACATGGTAGCATCCATTTTGAAAGAGCTAAAGTTATCATAGAGTCCTATTGTGCTTTTTATATGTCCTAATAAAAAACAACATTCAAATGCATGGGATGATACTAAAAATTATTGCATTTACAACTATAAATCATCTCTTGTTTTAGCTTCTTGATCATTAGGTGTGAATCTATAGAACACAAAATGCTATAAATAATAAGCAAAAAAAAATTATGAAATGAAGAAACATGATAATTTAATTTGTAGTACTTTGAAAGTGCGTTTACTTGTAACTTTACTCCCCTATAATTATTACAAGATCAATTGTAAGTAAACTTCTTTTTCATTTATAATTAGTCGATATGCTTTTAATGTGGGATTTCCCTTATACTTTTTGATTCGAAAATATGTCTGACACTGTGAAACTACTTTAAAGCCACAAAACAACTCTTAGAAATCTGTAAACTATTTTGGTATGGTTGGAAAACCTATTCACATTATGAAACCAATGTCACATTATATGTTACTGATTTTATTTCAAAAAAACTCTTCTTATATATTTTTTATTCGATAAGATAATCATTACTAATTATAATTTTTAAAATCACTAAATAGCCAAAGCCTAATATTTATATTAATAAGACAAATTATAAAGTTCTTGATTCAAATAGGCATTGGTAAAAGGGGCATACCCAAGTCTTTATTTAATACATTAACTAATTTGCATATTTACATAATAATATCTATTACACAAATGGATAGGTAATTGCTTCCCAATTTTAAAAGATTGTCAGAGGCATTGCTTTAGTTAAAAATAATAGAGGGTAACATGTGATCTCATAATACCATGAAATAGTTATGAAGTTATGCTTTCCTTTTGAGAAAAGTTCCTTGCTCAATCCCTATAGCTAAGATAACTTGAAATATTTAAATAAATGTTAACCTTCTTATATTATATATTACCATGAATTCCATTCATTTATCCTTATTTGTTTAATGAAAAATTGTAAAATTTGGATCATATCATTATCCTAACTTTTCATAATCCTATGCTCTAATATTGTAAATTTGTCAATCAACTCATAGATTTTGAGATTGATTTAATTGAGAAATGTACTACTTTGTGGTCTATTTTGGTGACAAGAATAATGTTATGTCTAACTGTATAATGTTAGCCAATGATCATACTAAGCAAAGATATTTTGATCTTGAGTAGAGAATTAAATTAGTTTTCTTGATAGGTAGGATTCATTTATAATTTAAAACATAAACTACCTTTTAAAGGATGGGACAAAAATACTTAAAGATAATGCTTAGTTTATCTTGTTTAAAAGATATAAAGATGGTTTAGCTTTCTAATACTGGCACGGTTACAATTGAGGGAGTCTTTGAAAAAATAATATTAAAAAAAATCTTGATTTGATTAAGGAGTCAGGCACAATTTGTAGAGTGGAACATTAATTATCCTCTACCTCTTCCTCCCAAATATTAATCACATTTCAAGCATACTATCATCTAGAGGTTAATTTCCTTCCCTTGCTTTGATTTCTTCTTCAATTGGATATATGCCCATCCATTTATTACAACTAGTAGGTTGAATATGGAAGAAGATGAGCAAGAAAGAAATATTTCTTCTAACAAAAGGAAACCATTTTACCAATCAATTAGAATCAAGTGAAGAAAAAAGAGGATAAAAAGGAATCGGTTGTCGCTAATCAATAGGGGTATCATAATGACAAGGTCTACGCATATAAATATCATTCTTGATATAGGATACAACCTTGTCTATGTTACCAATATACTCTAGCTTAAATATCCATTTACATAATGTCACAATGTTGGATTTATCTATCTCTAAAAAACACATCATAGCTAGAAACATTATAGGAATATCACTAAGAACTTGGTACCAATAAATGTTATTAACAAATTCCTTTCCTAAAATCTTGATTTCTACTCTTTTAATTAGAAAGTGTGAGTTTTGTAGAATAGTCAAGAGATGCGAATTTTAAATTATTTCATCAAAAGTGATTTTATCTGAAGGCCCATTAAGCTTAATAATGGAATTCATTGTAGGAGGCCTATGATCTAAATACAACAAGTTTATGCTTATAAGACCAACAAAAATTGATATTCAAAATTTAAAGAAAACCAGGGAATCTAAAAAGGCAAGGAGAAGGCCAACAAAATCTAACTGACCAGTGTGGTGTCGGTGCTATAAAAATTTTTTTTGAGGAAGGTGAAGGATCATATGATCTAAAAATAGACTATACATAGTAACCATTTAAAGAAATATCTATTAAGGAAGTACAAATTACAAGTTAAAATCTAAAATAGCAAGTGAGAAAAATATACTAACTCCAAGAGTACTCTGACTAAAGGGATATCTAAAAAGTTAGTGGCAAGTATCATTTAGAAATTTTAGATAAAACCTAGTCAATATTATAGATTTAAAACATGAAAAACTAAAATTACAAACCTTTCTTTATGTTAGTATTTAAGATGATCAGGGATTTGCAATTACTAAATGACTGTCAATAAATGATCTTGCCAAAGATTTAATAGAGAGAAGGATAAGAATGAAAAATCCATAAGTCCCAAAGATTTCATAGACTAGACATGCAAAGAAGATAATCCAACTTAATGAACATAACACTACTAGAGCCCATAGCAAACAAAAATTTGAAATAAATGCTCATATTAAGTTTTTTTAGAACCCATATAGTCTATATAATATTAGATATGCCAAAAAATGTTTACAACGATTGGATAATAATAGATGGCCCAAGCCACACATATTTTTGTAATGAGAACACAAGATAGCCTACAAACTAAATTATAGTCCAGAGAAGATAGCAAAAACTAGACCTAAAAATCTTATGAGGCCCAAATGTAACCTTGCCTTAAAAAGGAGAAAGATTCAAAACTTGGAACTACTACAATACTATATCATAATATATAGACAATTTAAACAAAGGACAACATCATGAAGGAGACCAACGAACCTAGAACTAGTCTACTAGACCATCACCTTTCCAAAAGACCATGATGAGATCTTCATCTTTATCAATGTCAATTGCCTTTACTTTTGGAGACAAAACCAAGGCCATTTTCTCCTGACTATATTTGTTGAGGTTAGTCAGAGAGAATTCGTGTATGTTCAAGTCCAAAAAATCTATACTTGTCTAGTTGTAAGAATCAGAGATCTTGAGCTAATTTAGGAGCCATTCTATGATTTGGTCTACCATAATGCCCCTCAACCTAAGTAGAAAAGAAATGCTAGATTTCATCTTTGGCCAAGTAGCATTGAAGAGATTATGGTTCTGAATGTGTAATACAGGGTGCCTAGGCACAATGACATGAATGAAATGAACAACATGATGAGACATACATAGTTTAGGATAGGGATTTTTCAAATTCCTATCAATGCTAAGAACTACCTATTCTATACTTTCAAGCTAAGTCAAGTCAAGTAGATTGCAAAAAAGTTGAATGATATCCCAATGCATAATTTGGGCATGGGCCAAGCACGAAATAAAAGTGCTGAGTATAGAGTTGTTGGTATGCCAAGTGAAATCATAGTTAAATTATTTTCCCCCTATAGCCCTACTAATGGAAACTCTAGTCATATCATCCACTGGATTGAGGATCCTATTCCAGTGCTCTAGTTTCATAAAACCCCTAATGGCCATAGTTATGACTTCCATGGCATGGAATAAATTGATAGAGGACACCATCTAGAAATACTAAACTAATCTTGGGAAATGTTTGGAACAACAAGGTTGATGGAGAACCAATTGAAGAAAAATGAGAAAAGAAGAATTGATTTGCAAATATATATGTGATTTTGAAATTGTCATGCCTAAAATTCTACAAGGCAAAAACACAACTAATTTTTTTTTTTTTTAAATGTAGAAACTGAAGGTAAGATACATAATCTATCCTTAAACTTGGAGGTAATGAAGTTAGATGATGGAATGAAGTTTTTTCTACTTAGAAATTAGATTTCAAGTTCCCTAGGTGGTGGACACCTGGTTGCTAGTTACTAAAAGCAAAACTACATTAAGGTGTTATGGATATAAGCCCTTAATCTTCTGCATCCAAATTGAGACACCCTGATGTGAAAGTGAGAATAAAATTTGTGTTAATGTAGTGGTAAAATTTCTAAGGATTGCAATGATAAGATGCTTTATTAATTAATCATTTTATTTCTACTAATATTAAGATTATTATTTTTTTATCATCTTTAGCTAGTTTGATGTCTTTGACTAGGCTTTTAATCTATCAAACATTACTTACACCTCAAGATCAATAGGTACTCTTCTCAGATAACTCTAATATTTAATTTTACACATACTTAATTTTCACTGAATGATAAATATATGTTATATCATTCTTTTGCATGTCCCATCTTAGCATAACCTTTACTATTAATATTATTATTACTTTAAATTTACCTATACCAGCCATTCTTTATATACATATTTTATTTTAATCATTTATTGTTATTATTAAATTATATATTAAAATTACTTTATTTGCTAGTAATGAATACTTACTTATTTGATAAAATTATTATCTAATCCCATATCTTTCTTTTCTAATATACACAAGTAAGTTCCTGATTCCCTTAAATGACTTAATTTATTAATTTGGTTTAACCCTTAATTATATTTTTCATTACATAAATTCAATACTAATATATTCCTATAACCTAGCTTTACTTCTACCTAACCACATCTTGAAATAATTAAAAAAAATTAAATAATATTAACATACTTTATTTTAAAAAAAAATTTACCTAAGTACTTCTATACCACCCCACTTACTAACTCCTAAATGAAAAACACTTATAATTTCATCTGTCCCATGCGAATTTCCATGGAGGAAGAGTCACGTGCCACCAAACTCCTATCCAAGTGGGTGGATAGGGTCCCATCATGCTTGTCTAGATGGCCGCATTAAATCTCTAAAAGGTAAGCATTAATGACATATTTCTTTTCAATGTTCAACCAACCAATTCCTTGCCATACATATGAGTCTCTTAAACTAGGCATGGGGGTTACAAAACTTAAAGCTTCCACCTTTTTACATCTTCCAAACTTGGTGCCTAGGGAGATTTTAATCATGTCAAACATGGCATGTTGCATTTAATACATCTTTCAAGGTCAACCATTTGCATGGCCGCCTATCGGGGTTCCCATTATATATATATATATATATATATATATATATTTTTTTTTTTTTATTTTTATTTTTTTAAATTTATTTTTTTGCTTGAGATTGCTTTTGATAGAATGTGATCTAGATACGCTTAGGTAAGAGGAAATGAGTTAGAGACATAAAAGTATTTGCCTCATTTATTATGTTTGGTCAAGTTAGGATTATAATGAATTTCTTTCTTTTCTTGCTTTATATATATATATATATATATATATATATATATATATATATATATATCTTTTTGTACAAGGTCTTATCATGATCTAAGGACATCATCACTCAAGTCTAACATTTTATTAATGAAGGGGGGTGGTTTAAATTTATTTATTTATTTCTAACCTGTAATTCCCAAGATATTATTATCCTATTTAGGACCAATTATTTTATTGACCTCTATTGGCATGAGATTTTTTTTTGGTTTTGCTCATACATTTTCCACAAACTAAAAATTCATCTACATGCACTTTGTTTCTAGGTTGGGTTATTGCCTTGTTTGCTTCACAATTTTGTCTATGGTTACTTATAACTAAATGGTTATAAATTGAACATTACATTATGTATTTAAGTGCTTATTCCATATAGTGAAATCTATAGTTGATATATGTCAACTACCTTATTACTATCAACTTAAATTGCAAGATATTTTCATATGTGACACAATGCAATCATCTACATGTAATTTTATGAACTTCAAATATTCCAATTGTATTCTTTATGTCTCCATCATGACTATGTATTCATTATCAATTAGAAATAAAATCTACACCAATATAATTCAAGATTGAACACAATTACATCTACATCTTTCATATGAGACTTGAGGAAATAAGAATAACAAAATGATAATCTCCTATTCATTCTTCCAATGTACGTCATATACAAATTTTCATTCCTTCAATAAATTCTAATCAAACTAATGAAATGACAACATCAAAAAAATGAAATTTTCCTTCATGTTCTTCTCAATACTTGCATTCAACACAATATCAAGCAGACAAATAGGGTGGTGAAATCATCATGTAAAGATACACAATGGAAGTACCTTTTACAAGCAAAGATGATTCACAATCTCTCTATTGGAATATGTGTGAGATCAATAACAACACTTCTACAATACAATAAATTCACATAAAAAAATGGAGTTGTCCTCCATTGCAATACAAATTTAATAGTGTTCTCGTCTTCTATTCAAAGGTAAGACTTCAAAACTTCCAAATGTCCAAGACCTTAGCAAATACTTGCAAATAAGAGACAAAATGTAATAGAGGCTCACCTCCCAACCTAGGCCTCAAGGAGGCCATCCACCAAGCTTGGGGAAAACAAGGCACAAATGGTTGGACACCTTCACATTCACATATCATGCAAACTATAACAACACAATTCAACAGAACATAATACAACCCATCCCAAGGCTTGCACATAGATTCTTCCATAGAATCAAGATATAGGGTGAAGGTAGGCTCTCTCCATTAGGAGAATGTAAAATCCATGAATCATATATATCTACATTTTCTCATTAGTAACATGCCCTTTCAAGGCTTAACAATACCTTTCCTTCTTCACACACCTCCTTATACCTCCCTAGAATGCAAGAAATCATGAAGACCATACTCCATTGAACACATCAAAATCAACTCCACGCATGGGAGAGTTTCTCAACTACATGGGTGAGCCCAACTAATCCCTTCACCCAAGCATCTCTTCCCTACCAAGGGTGAGTGATGCTTCACACCCATTTGACATTAAAAATCAACATGAACAAAATAAAATTCAAGAAGAGAACTCATAAAACTTCTCACATTGAACACACATACAACAAGATTCTTCACAAACCACATCTACACCATAACAAATCTACCATGCAATGAAGAACACCATATCAATCCTACAATGAAATGAAGAAAATACCATATCAAATCTATAATGAAATGAAGAGGCACCATGGATCATGGATACCAACTTCACTCCAAGAAATGGACAATGAAAGTTGTAGTAGAGCTCCTTATCCTCCTTCTCCAAACCCTAAATGTCTCTCAAGTTAGAGAGTGGGCAAGTGGGTTTTTAGTTTGGCCATACCCCTATATATGACTCCATTTTTGAATTCAATATAAAATGCATTCTTTTTGAGGTCTCCTAGGTCTTCTAGGCACCCTAGTTGTCAATATTAGCCTCCTAACTTAAAGTATTATCATGGGTAGGGTTTATTTTCATCACAAATTCTCCTTAGAGCTACTATTTTCCCTCACAATGCTAGGTAAAGTCCAATTCCAAATTTCTTATGGGGTAACCCTTGTTTCCATTACTAAATCGAGGCAATCAAGTCTAATTCTTAATTAATGAAATTAACTTGAGATAAGCTGGCTACATGATCCATCTTCAAAGAACATGCCATTTTCAAATAATGAGTAAAAATGTCAAGTGACACACACAAAATTTACTATACATCAGACATGACATGTTTTGAATCTACTCATGAAATACATACTACACGCATACATCTCATTTTTACAAAATAAACACATCACAATAAGGTTTATGAATCTTCTAAAGATTCACCTTAGTAGTGTCATACTAACATGTGTTTATACCTTGTTTCCCCATTAAAATTCCATGGTTCCTTTCTTGCAAACTAAACTCGAGCATCAGTAGTCCAATGAAAAGTCACATATAAAATACATATGAAAGTAAAGGTACATGATAATTTTGTTATTCTACCATTCACATATAACACGTTCCATAATTAACTTCTTATTCTCCATCATTTACATATAAAGCATTTAATCATCAACCCTCAAAACTTGCATATTAGTAACTTCCCTGACAAGATCAAATTAAGCATTTGAATCACATCAAAATTCTATTTCTTATCATGATAGTGAAATATTGAATAAATATCCATTAATTCATTAAATATGCCAATTAAGTCCTAATACATATCATAATGGAAGATCACAAGGTAAATATCATTGGATAAGTAGCAAATTTCTTGTCCATTAAGGATGAAAATATAAGTCAAGATATCCAATCCTAAATAGAAAAATGGAAATATAGTATCTATGCTATAATGGGTCAGGGTAAGGCCTGACAAAAACCCCTAGAACTATCTAAATGAAGCTCAAATCATCATGTCAAAATGTCATGCTATCCTTAAAGAAATAAATGGTGATAAATGTCCCTAAGATGACATGTACGAGAAGTTATATCTTTTAATGATTACAACCCTACTGTCCTCACCTCCTAAAATAATTAATGCAAGTAATGAGCTAAAACCTATCTAAAGTTCAAGTGTGAATATTATAAATGAGTTTTATGTAAAAGATAAGCTAATGCATAACCAAACCTATACTCAAGGCACAAAATAAATTGGGGAATAACCAAGAGATCAAAAGGAAGAATGGGGTTAGAAAACATAATAGTATGAGAACTATGATAGGAAGTAAAAATAAGAAAAATGACTAAGATTCTAATAAATCCTAGATATATAGTTTAATAAAGTGATGTAGACTATATAAAGCATCTAGAATAAGTTTCAAGATACTAAAATGATATCTTCACCATTGACTCCATTATTGGCTAAAAGATTAGCTTCTTTGTTTCCCCTCCCTATATATGTGTTGGATCCTGATATCTTCAAACTTTTCTATGAGGGGTAAAATACTTTCCATTTTAGAGTTAATGCTCCAATTTGGGGTAGAGTGCTTTCTCAAAGTGTTCAAGATGATTTGAGAGTCTCCTTCAATTACTAACTTCCTAATACCTTGTTCTATGAAATATTTGAATCCTTCCTTAAGAGCTTCTAATTCTACCATATTATTTGATGCAATACCAATAAGTTTTGATCATTTGACAATCCATTCTCTATCATATGAATATATGATGTAACCTATTCTAGCCTTGCTTGAGTTCCCTTTTGAAGCTCCATCAAAATTGAGATTTGATCATCCTATGGGAGGAGGTTTTGACTTCCATTCTATCCTAGCCTGAAGATTCTTCTAGAATATGATAAAGGAGGGTTGATGAGTTTCATCTAGATCTTTTTCATCTTTGCATCCCATTCTAAAAATGATACTTCAATGACTGATGTTCTTATATAATTTTTCATTACTTCTAGGATACTTGCCTCTACTTTATCAAGAAGTGAAGGAATTTCCATATTTAAATTATGAAAAATGTTCCTATATATATCCTTCCATATTTCCCATAGTGCAATAGAAGGTGAGATACTCTGTAGTTTATTGTATATTTTTTCTTATTATAGTTAGGCCATATTTATAGGAGGTTCTCTAAGTTGTCAAGAAAGGGAGCAACCCAGTTTAGTCTCTACTTAAGTCATTCCCATCATTTCATAGAAAAGCTGCATTGCTATAACAAGTGTTTTGCATTTTCATAGTTGTTTTTATATAATATGCATCTTGAAGGGCCTTTGAATCCCAATGTGGAGAACCTATCTATGGTTAAAATCCTCTTTTGTATGGCAGCCCAATGAAAGATTTTGGCTTTGGGCAAACAAGCAAGGTCCCAACAAAGATTAAAGGGAATATAGGTTTTCTCCCTTAGATAAGATTTGTTTAAAATCTCATATCCCTTTCTAACACTACATTTCCCATTTTTAGATGGTCCCCATACTAATTTATCATGTTTATTCTTAAAGGCAAGTGATCTTAGTTTTAGAAAGCTTTTGAACTCGTCTCTTTCTACATGAGAGATACCAGATCCTTCTAAGGATTTTCAATCACAAGTTGTTTCTCCATTCACAAATTTAATCTATTAGTAATCAGATACCTATTTCCCCCATATTTGTATTAGGTTATTTTTTTTATATTAATAGTTAATTTGTAGTTGTGAGGGGACAAAAGTGTTAGAAATATAAGATAGGCTAAGTTACTAAGAGGGGAGGGGTGAATCGATAACCAATAAAACTTAATCTTAATTCACCAATTAATCCTTCATATGTATTATGATCTAATTGCATGCATGAAAAATTGAAATCATGAAAACATTCATAACACTTTGACACACAATATGGTGATCCAGAAACCTTCCAAATAGAAAGTAAAACTAGGGTAGGGATGATACCTACAAGCTTTAGTACTGCAATATAAATTTGGCCTATTAAGGCTTACAATGATCACTTATGATGATCTTCCCTATTAGGAGCAATAAGGACTACTAGGTCCAAATTGCAAAAGGATTTACAAACATACAATGAAGTATGCACTTAGTAAAGATATTTAGAAAAGACAGTTAAGTCTACCTTGTGAAAAGATTTAATTGTTCCATTTGTTAGGATGAACCAGTGGCTGATCTTTGATCTACAACTTAGTTTGCTAAATGAGATTCCTTTGTAGTGTAATGATCACCTTGCTATGATAGATAAATATTTTTTGCTCCTTATACTATTGTAGCCTTTTACTTCACACTTCTTCTTCTTGCTACTTGTTTTATTATTCAATTATTTATTATTGGATTTGATACAATACATTACATATATACCAATCCAATTTATAATTCATCAAAGTTGGCTACAATACAAGTTTCACCAAAATACACAAAGTTAGTCCAACTTAGTGAGGTTATAACACTCGACAACCATTAACAGTGCTCTACATCATCATGTACTCAGTAGATGTAGAAGCTTAGTTCATATTGATCACTTCCAAGTAGTTTGAACTCAGTCTACTCTAGTAACTCAGTGAACACTACAAAACTTGGCATATAAACTAAATCACTTGGTTGACACTACATAGCTAGGTCAACACTATCATTGTGATCTCAGTATAAACTAAATAACTTAGTTGACATTGCATAGCTCGATCAAAACTATATTCACATTATTGAAGCTATGAACTTGGTAAGCACAGGAGAACTCAGTTTACACTGAGAAACTCAGTAAACATTATGAAGCTTAGTTTACACTGATTATCATTAACTTGGTAGAAACTACTTGGCACAAACTAAATGTTGTTCCTTGAACTTGGTAGCAATTGTAGAACTTGGTAGAGCCTAAATTACTTGGTTAACACTATTAATTATGCAATAATCTTGATGGTTGCTAGCCATCTGATTAAGTGTGTGTGTCACTAATAAACAAACTTGACTATAATGTAAACAATCTCCCCCTTTGGCATTAGTGACAAAAACACTTACCAATCAAAATTGAATTCTCAAAAAGTTCAAAACAATCTTTAATCTCCATTTAGTGTCTTCAACTCGGTAGCATACTCTATTTTTGAAATTTTTCAAAATTGCTTTTGTAAGAGATGCTTATCTGAATATCTGTACATGTATATGTATAATATTATGATGCTTCCCTATACATATAAATCTTCTCATTTTCTTATCTTCTTCCCCTTTATATCACATCTTCTCCCCCTTTTTGACATAAATGCCAAAGGTATATTTTATATGGTAATGCCAAAATGTGACAAGAAATCAAAATCTACCTTTAGAATCAGTGAAATTGTCTTGTCCCAATTTTTTTGCAACACCTTACTTGCATGCAATACAATTTGAACTTATGTTGATAATTCCATCATGTGATTAGCTATGGAAAAATTGTTATCATGGATGGGAGTTTTAGCATGTGCAATATGTTTCTGCAATGCATCCATGTTTGGAAGAATCACGCCCTATATATTTACAAGTGTAGTCCTTATCCTGGCTTCTTCCCTTATTAATTTTGCTTGCATATCAGTTAGAAATCTGATCTTTGTGTAATGAGTAGAACTATAGCTCAAAGTGACAACTATTGTGCACTTGCCTTTTGATCTTCATCTATCTTGAATTATTTACCTTTGATTTCCTATGTGAAGATAGATGTATCATAGATTTTACTAAATATAGAAGTGAAATTGTTGGTAGAGGTTTCCAATGAGCCTAAAATAATAGACAAGTCTACTTGGTATATTGCAATCTTTTGTGCAACTAGCTCCAATACTTTGTTTTCAAATTTCTTCTCTACTCTTTGCAATAATTTCTCTTGTCCATTCAAGTCTTCATTGAATTTCTGGACCACTTCTACTAATTGAGCCAAAATAGGTTGAGAAGCATCAACCTCAGTATTAATTGCCTCTGCAAGAATGTTATTTGCATCTTCAAGCACTTAAAGTTCTCTATTTCTTTCTTCTCTAAGCCTTTGCTACTTAGCTTTCTTCTATAATAGCTTGCCTACTATATGTATTTGATCAAGATTTAGATTAGAGATATCCTAATTTGGGATAACTATATCCTCATCAAGATTAATGTCTTCTTCCTTATCTTTACTTTTGCTAGAAATTTTTTTACTCGATTGAGGCTTGCTCTCAACTGTCTTCATACTTATTATTTGCATGCTTAGAATAGTAACAATAATGGAGATAGAAGGACTAGCAACAAATGTAGATATAGCATTTCTTGAAGGAATACCTTGTTGCTGAGTAACCACAACTAATGAAGAAGGAAGTATTGACTACTTGGTAAATGAAGTGATGGTCACTGCAGTCAATGAAGTATTGAGCTAAATACGTGTAAAGATTAGTTGACTGCTTGGATTTATAGTGTTTGACACATCCAACTTGACAATAGATTTCTCTAAGCTTTTTGTCTTTAAAGATTTTCTTAGAGAGTGAGGAAGTGAGGCTATAACTATTGTTTCAATCTTTTCAGGATCTATTTCCTCAATGCTTTAAGTCTAAGGGAGATTCTCCTCAGTGGCTTCCTATTCTTGTTCCTCATCATCTATATTATCATAATTTGTTTCTTCTTCATCATCATTGTCGTCTTCCTTGTCATCTTCACCATCATCATCTTTTTTACTGACATTAACAAAAAAATCACTCTTCTTAAGACGATTATAGATATTTTTCCATGTATTGGTAGTATTCCTCACCACGTGTTCAATGTCATTGACCAATATCAAGTAGATGTTAAATTTCAAAGTAAGTTTTCCTTCATTCTACTCGATGGACTCCTTAACTTCTTTGTCACTTAGACTCGACATGAGTTTCCTTAGAGTCTACACATATATGTCCTTGGCAGTTTGTTTACCATGTTACCATCTTAGCTTGATTTTCTGCATCAATTCAAGGGAATCTATAGTTCAAGTTGTTCTAATGAGTATTTCCATTTACCTAGCTTAGATATAACCATGTCTTCAACTTGCTACTTCTCCTCTACATTTTTGGATTCATACTTCAATGATCTAAAATTTCCCATGCCAGCCCCAAAATCAATTATTTTTAGTTTCTCTTGAAAGGTGGGTGAAGGCCTTTTCAAAATCACATCCTCTACTTCTTCACCCAATTTCAGTTTCTTTCTAGATGATTTTCTTGTAAACACTATAGTAGATGGCTTGGTAGGTTTAGTTATAATAACCTTACCTTTCTTCTTGATTGGCTTTTCTTATTCTAATTTTTCCTCATCTTCTGCATCATCTTCTTCTATGTCATCTCCTTTACCTTTTGTCAACACGAGAGTAGAACTAGTTTATTTTAATTTTTCTATTCTTTTCTTCCCTTTACTAACTGCCTGATGGAGTTTTATCTCTAGTTCTATTCTGGCCTTAGCTTCATCATATATCCCAAAATATGTGGCCCTTGGATCCATAGGTTCATTTAATAATTCCTCAATAATATCTCTAGTGTCATCAATATTGACCTCATAACCTAGTGGCTTGACTCATACCACTCTAGGTCTGACTACTTGTATATGTACTTTGTCACAATCAACCATAAAACAAATATCATCCTTGTAGTCTTCTACAAGTTTCTTTGGTATTCTAAATCTATTATTCATCTTTTTCTTGAATGCATCAAAATAGTTATTCATTATATTGACATAATTTTCTCCCATTTTTGCTATGTGCTCATTGATTTGATAAAGAACAGGCACATCTTTTATCCATACAATTGTACTTTTTGAGGGGAAAAACTTGTGTACAAAGAAAAATAAATAGGTTAAAAGTGATCCAAACTTACATGGATTATTCTTTGAAGTCCCGATGCTTTCCATATTTTTGTTGAATTGATTCAACATCAACTCAGCAAGGTCGAAGGACATGTTGTTCTTGACCACTTTAAAAGTGATTTCCATAGCTTCACATGATACACTATTGAGACGGTTGGAGTTGTATATTTTCTATGCAATTACATGAATTCCAAACTTCAGCTCCATATCAGTAACACAATTGATCTCCATACCCTTTCCATCCCATTTGGCAAAGGTTTTCTTCTCCAATTCCACCCGCTTAGAGTTTTAGTGGTTTTTGCCTTGGCCAGCATAGGAAGTCCTATGATGCTATGTATCATTTTCTTCATTATCAAAATGGGTTGCTCCAACCATAACTATCTATTTTGCACATGGCTAAGGATAAATCTTATCCATTTTATTTGAAAATCTTAAGGCATGAGTGGGATGTGGGTTAAACCCTTCGCCTCTAGGTGTTGATGCTCGAGTTTTAACACACCATTCACACATAGCTTCTTCAATTATTCATCCATTTCTAGGTTTCCTATATCTTAAATTATATGATGAAAATACAAGTGAATATCATTTATTAGAAGTACCTTAGATGGAATCTGTGATTGAGCTCCCCTGGGATCAAGTTTTTCCACAATAGTTGGACTCAATTTGAAATCTAGTGCTTCCCATGCTGTTGGAGGATGCCATTGCTTAGTACGGTTTTTGAAAACAAAAAAAACTTAAACAATAAATCACATAAATCACTTAGATTCACATAAATCGCTCTTCACATATAGCTCTTGAAATTTCGTGGTGAGAAATGAATGCAATTTTTCCCCTTTTAACAAATTCAACTTTTTAATCACCATAAATACTTGGTACATTTTCTTACTTGATGATAGATTATCTTACACTTAGCTTGAATTAATTTTTAGTGCTTTCCCCTAGGTTGTATTTTTGTTATCACTGTCAAACTCTTTTAGGGCTAGTTTTATGTTGATGGTTAGCAACATTGTTTTGAGACTATCAAATATTGTGCTATGGATTCAGTTGATATGTGATGAGATTACTTAGACTCTACATTTCATGTATGCATGATGATTATTACATTATTTTCAGTTATTGATTAGTTAGATGGTTTATTATCACATGTGTTTTCTTATGGATACTTACCCCACACTTGCATGTGTATGGTGTGTGTGTTTGTTCTTGGATGGCATTTCTGATGTGGTTAAAGAAGGGAGTCGTAGTCTCCTGCTAGTCGGGATCTACACGATGAACCACTTCTTGCCATTGCCTATTTAGCTCAGCATATATATATATATATATATATATATATAGTATGTACATGCATAGTTTTTATGTAGGTTGCAGGTACCAGATATCGACTTCCTTGAATTGCCAGGATGAGCGTACCCTATCACATTATCTCAATGGTAAGAGAGGGGAGATAAGTTCTCAAGTCCAAATTCCAACCCTTTAAGCCATTTGTCCTAATTGGAAATTAGGACAAGTATCTGAGTTGAGTACCCTTTGAATGTGTCAGATGATGTAATTCGTGATATTAACCCTTTTGGTTTGATTTGTATGTGTTTTTCTATAGTGGGTTTTTTCGTATTTTATTTTATGAGTCTTTGGTGTATTTTCTATTAATTAAGCCCAATTAAAAGATTTAATTAATGGTTTAATTTAATGGAAAATTAATATGATATTTTAATATTTATTTTATTTAATTAATTGGGAAATTAATTAAATTTAAAGATAAAAGTTATAATTTTAAAGTTAGAATGTGATAATATTTATTTAAGTTAATAAATATTTTATCAATTAGGTTTCAAAAATAAATTTAAAAGTGGAAAAGATATTAAAACTATTAAAAGATTCTAAATTGCATGATGTGTGCATGTGATTAAAATATAAATATATTAAGATAAAATAGGTGGAATTATTAAAGTTAGTGCATGAGATTTAAAAATTAATAAATTAAACTGAAAAGAGTAAAGTAAATATTAAATTAATTAATGTGTATTATTTTAATATTTATTCACATAGGAGTATGCGAGCTCTTGGGAGTTGCCATGTTGACAACACAAGAGTTTGCACTCTAATTATGCACGTGTTGTCTACACTTAGGAGTTAGCACATTATTTGAGCACATGGTGTCTACAACATTCTCAAGACCTCATCATGTCTATCTTCTTGTCATGGAAGTTACTTGCTTAGTTGTCATTATCTCTTAGTTCTTTCTAGATGTATTCTAGATGCATCTTAGAGGGCTTTAAATAGAGGCTCTCCTAGTGTGTATGGATAAGCTTACATGCATTCAAGAAGCTCATATGCTTCTACAAGCACTCCTAGTCACTTGCAAGGGTGGGGGGTGTGAATGTTGGAAGAGGGAGGAATTTCTTAAGGATGTCTAAGGCATAGTGAACCATTAGTTGCTTTCATCATCATCATGGACATTTACTTGCAAGTTCTTGATATATGACCTCTTTTATCTTGATGCTGCTCCGACACTATACTTATATTACAATGTTTCTGGGGAATAGAACTCACATTTCAGAGAGTACATGGAGTCACCAAACTAAGGATTGGGTATTCTTAGGGGACTCTACACAACTCTACTTATGAAGTTGTGTGTAGAGACAATACTAATCATTTAGAAAGGGTGAGAAATCAGTATGATCCAAATTAGCGTAGCTATGAGACTCTATTGGATCTATTCTAGGGTCTTTATATTTCCACTACTATCAATCACCGGGTATTTATAATTGTTACTTTTATTTCTTTGCACGCCTTTAATTTTGTTGTTTCATTTAAAAAATAAAAATAAATAAGAATCTCTAGGTGGGTGAAGTTTTAAAGTTTGCATTAGAGTTTTTTAAGAATTGAAGGTTGTGATACTAGATTTTCCTTCTCATACAAATTTCAGTTATTATGATTAATTTCAATTTGAATTGAAATTGGGTTCGTTATCTTAATAATGAGAGATGTTGGGTTTCTATAGATTTTCAGATCTATTTCCATAATGCGAAGGTAAAGAGATTGGCATATGAGAACCCCAATTTGAAAACCCATATTTTTCTACACTTCCTAGATTCGATTAAATGACCAAACTTCCTTCAGTCTATGAGAGTTGCAGTGTTAATCACCATAGTCATTGAACTATATTTCTTTTCATTTTTGAGCTAGTTTGACAAGGTCATTCTTACCAGTGTACCTTAGGTTAAAAAAAAGCCTTGCTGGGATTACTTGTAGCTGCTAGGTGCCAAGAAAATCTGAGATCCGCACAACACATTTTTTTGCAGGATGGGTTGCTTCAAGCATGGAAATATCTAAAGCCCGAGTATTTCGCATCTAGTAACATTTGAACTATGCAATAGCCTTGGTCTTCGGGCAAAAATCAACTATAAACGTTTAACATACCAAGTTGCTTGACAATGTCAGTAAAAGTTGTTGTAGGATAAAATGAAAGATTTGTAACCTTGGATCTATCTCCTTAACCAAATTTTTTGTTATTAATTGATAGCTCTCCGCTAGTCTTATTTAACCATCAATAATCTTTGAACATCTTGGAAGAAGTTCCACCACCTCCCCGACTGGAAATACAATGTATTCGATAGCAAGTTTGGCTTCCTGGGAAAACAAAGATGCTTTAAACACAAAAAAAACTTTAAAACATTAAAAAAAAACATGCCTTGAGAAATATCTCATAATAGCCACATGACATTACTGTTTGTGCGTCCATATTTTCTTGTCACATAAGATGCACACAGTGAAGCTAAAAGACCTGCAACATATAATGATGGATTGAATAAGTCGATACCTTGATTATCGTATCTGCAATAATTGCTTTTTCTTATTCAAAAAGAAATGTTATAAGAACTTTTCTTATAATGGCTAATTAATAAAATTATACTATTCAGTTATTCCAAGCATAGTTAGTGTCCTACTGTGAAAAAACAAATCTTTTAAGTGGGCAAATTCTTATAAAAGATGATACTACTCGACTCAAATATGATGTCCGAGAGCATTATCGTGGATGTATTGAAAAAGGATGGCACATTTGTTCATGTAACAAATGATGTGAGATATATTTCAAGTCCAACTGGGATTGTTGAGGTTGTTGTTTATGGATTTACACACTGGGCAAATCTTGGAGATGAGCTGGTCTTTGCTCCCCAAGACATCACTGAGGTAGATATTATCATCTAATTATCTAATGCTGCAAAGCCCTGTATGGTTCATAGATTCCATCGAAAGAAATTAGGAAATTTTTAGTCTCAAGGAATAGCAATATATGGCCCATGATACATCTTACAACATGCATAATCTGAAAATTTAATTTTGTTAGAAAAAATGACAAGCGACAAGAACTCTATCAACCTCCTGTTGCCACATAAAACTTCACGCAACCGACTCCATAAAAAAAATTTAATGCATGTTTCAGATTTCCATATATTTCAACCTCTACTCAACCTGATTTCAAAGCTCCTTTGCATACAATGACTAGGTTTCAGGGTAATAATCCAAAATATAAAAACATTGAATACTAGTTCTTGAAAAATCGTTGCAATAAAGCTATATTCAGAATTTAGCATCATTGTTCTTCAGATTGTTTATAGAATGATATAAGAAACCAAGGCTTATGGATCATATCTGATGCAGAAATGGAATGTAGAACTAGTATATTATTAAACCTATGGATGCTATTTCGATAACAATGAATCAATATAAAAACTGTATTCTTAATAAGCATCTGTCTAGTGTTACGGTATCCATAAAGCATGGACTTAAGCAAAATCAAATATTTTTGGTTCATTTTGATATTGAAATGTGACCTTCGGTTGAATTATTGAACACACTCTTTATTATCATAAGAACATTGATATAAATCAGTGGTTAGTATGTGATTATTAACAGTTGATTTTATTATTAGATTTAAATTCACTTAAAACTTTGTCTCTGCTTTCGATAGTGCATGACCTTCATTTAGAGCCATAGCTATACACATGGAATATGTTTAGTATTTTTTTGTGATTACTTTCTTTAATCATAATATGATCTGTTAACAATTTTAAATTGTTATATTGTTTAATTATTAATTCACATTAGTTCGGTTTGTTATTAATGAGATAACATATTAAGCTAACTAAATATTAATGTTGATATGTATTATAGTTTGTGTTACTATATTAACAACTTATTAATAGTAAGTTGTTAATTATTTGTAATTTTGAAAAGGAATATTAATATAAGGGTTTTATTGATATTCAAGAGGAATATTAGTGGGATTCGGTAAACAAATGAGTTGTTAATTATTGATAATTGTTAAGTTCAACAATTTATTAATGAAGGATAGTATAATTAATTTTATATAATTATTAATAGTTCAATTAAATTTTATTTAATTGAGACTAGTTAATAATTGAAGTGTTTTCATAAATTGATGATTACTTAGTATTTTTAGTTGTTGTTGATGACTAATTAGGTGGTTTAATATCATATGTGTTTGTATCTTGTTCTTTATGCTATCTATGTTTGGGGTTTGGGTGGTCCTAGAGTGTTGACCAGTTAGGACATCAACTAGAGGCTTGGGAGTTCATGAGATGTGATGGCATGTTGAGCTTATTTGGTCTCAATTCTTTTTAAAACCCAACCATGGTAATGTGATGGTATGCTCTATGAGATGTTTGTATTCACTGTTCGTTGATGCTCATCAGTCTTCTTGTGTGAAGCTGAGATATGTGTATGAGACACTTGACCTAATCATTTTTGAGTCATCGATCAATTATCCTTAGACTACTTTCTAGTCGCCATGATGGGACTGAAATGTTGATTTATTTCTTGATGATGTCATGTTGTGACATGTTTTGACTCAACCATTTTGGAGTCTTCGATTAGTATGATTTTGAGATAATATTTGGTTATTGAGAACCAATGGATGCTTTTGATTATCAGTGATACCTTCAGTTGCCAATAGAGAACTATTGTGGTCATGCTTATCTATGGATGCTTTTCGTGTGCTCATGGAGATTTAATGCTCTTATTATGGATTATTCTTTTGGCATTTTTCCAGTCGCTTGTATAGGACTGTGGTGATTTTGTGATTTATGATTCCATGAGCTTAGGGTGGGTTATCTACTTGTAGTGTCGGGAAGTGGCTTGCAAGGGGGGCAGGGGCCCTAAGTGGTGCCAGGGTAACTCATTGTAAGTTTTATTAATAAGTGATAAATGTACACTAAATGGGAATTAAATGAACCTAATAAGATAATTTTATGTTCTCACCCATGCCTCGAGTGCTAGTACATACTAGGATGGGAGTAGAGAGAATGCTTGGTTGTGACCTTGCATTTTGTAGTATGCCTCATCAATACAAGAGGATACTAGTGGATGCATAGGGATCACTAGGGGGCCGAGGTCTATTGAGAGACTACCAGGGTAACTCTAGCATGATCTGTGTGATGACACTTTCCTGCTTGCATAGTAGGTTTCCTACATGTCTTTGTTGTGCCTTTGGGATTAGATAGTCAGTTTGTGATTGGAACCTTTGAGTTAGTATACTTTTAGGATTCTTGGACTTAGAAAGTGTTTTGTGCTATGTGATTGATAGCTTGTTTGAGACTTGAGATTATCTCCTCAGCACAGTGGGAGTGGACCATTTAGGTTCCGCATGGTCGGGTAGTAGTGCTTTCCACTCTTATCATTTGAGACTCATTGAAGACACCGTGGCCAATGCATTCTCTTGTTGGCATCTATCTTCATTCTGTTCATGGATTATGATGGTGGACTCATATCCTTATATTGATGATTTGCATATGTTAGATGATGTTATCTTATGCTTTATTCTGCATGTTATATTTATTTCTGTATATGATGTAGTATGTTTTAGGAGTGACATTCCTACTATGTTAATACTGATGATCTCTTCGGTGACTTGGGATGTTATGCATGAAGGGATTGCTAGGGCCCATGATGGTCTAATGATGCTATTTACAGTTGGGAGGAACTGTGCATTTAGATAATTATGTGTTGTGTTTATGATTTATGGCTATCTTTTACGATGGATGTTTATATCTTCTATGATGATGTATCATGTAAGGAATTTAGTTTCATTTACTTTATTACACTTGTATCATGGATTCAATGAGGATGATGTATCTTTATTTTAACATATGTATATTCTTTTAAGCCTTTCATACCTTGTGACATGTGCAGTGGATGATTGAGCATTTTGAATAGGCATTTGGAAACAAATGTATATTATGGACATTGGACTTTCTATTTATCTTTCATGTGGATGTAGTAGTGGTTAGACTTAGTATTAATTAGATCAAATGTGACTCAATGTCTTGGGATCCTTAAGGAATGTAACCTATTATGTAAGCTTATGTATGCTTTTGAATGTATGTTATTACTTCCACTACTATGTTTTTGATATGAATGGTTTATCTTTCTTGTAAAAAATAAAAATTATTTGGAAAACTTAGTAAAATTTTAAGTTAATTCTTTTGGATCCCTTGGCGGGGTGTTACATAATTGCTCAATAGGAACCTTCATGACTTGATGTCCACACAATGACTTAGTTACTCCTAACCTTGCTCAATAGGGTCTTGCAACCCAACCTCACTTGGTAAGGTCCAAAATTTCCTTGGATGCTCGGTGATACCTTTGCATCTTGAATGTTGATATGGATCTTTCCTTCTAGCTTGACTAGAACTGATGTAGGATGTCTGCTTCAGAATCTTAGTTCTAGTTGACCTTGTGCGAGATCAAGTAGAAATACTTGAGTCACCCAATTCTTGAGTGATATGTGCTTCATTGCTCGAACCTACATTCTTAGAAGATTTCAAAATCCACTATTGTCTCATCTATTTTTTGATGTTATCAACCTTGGCTTTCTTTTCATCTTCAATTATTCTAGTGTTCATATAGTTCTTGGCAATATGTCCAAGTTATATACAAATAAAACATCTTCTAGTGGTTTCTCTTGTCCTCATGTGATGTTTCACACAGTTTATTCCAATATGCCAAAATTCTTCACAGTAGTGACATCTGCACCAAGTGTTGTAGTCCCAACCAAATATAGCATTTACAATTTGTTCTACTAGATTCAATATCTTGGTTTTGCATTCAAAAAATTTATGCTCATACTTCTTACATTTGTGGCACTTACCTTCAAATTTAGGTTTCTCTTTGCATTCATTAGCTCTATGACCATGCTTATTTCAATTATAGCATTTTCCATTGAATTTAGCTTTACCATTAATCCAACATTTTTTTGATGTATGACCTAACTTACTACAGTGATTACAATTAGGTCTTTGATTTTTTTGAGCTCCTTGTTTGGATTATTCACCTTCTTTTGTATATCCAATTCCTTCTTTTCCCTTTTGTCTATATTGACTTTTCTCATCAATTGATTCATGTTTGTTGAGATTTCATCATTCTTTCATTGGTTTGTTTTTCATTGTTTAGATCATTCTACAATCTTTCATTCTCTAATCTTAGATTCATTATTTCTTCATTTGCATTGCTAATTTGATCAATGAAGTCTATCTATTGAAGGAGTAGATGTTGAATATCATTGTTCTTTCCTTCTATCTCTTATTTTATCTTGTTTTTCTCTTCCATGACTTCACACAATCTTATTGATTAAATTTCTTATTTTCTTTTCATCTTTCTTACTTATTTGTGAAGATTACCATTCTTTTCTAATATTTCTCCAATTGCTTCATTGGCCTCATTTGAATTACATTTTGAATGGATGTATTCAATTCTTTCTTCAATATAGAGTTTGTCATTCATCTGTACTACAAGATCTTTTCTTCTTTTCAAGGATTGAGAGAGTTGTTCCTTTTCTTTCTTAAGTTTTCTAATACCCAATTACAAATCTAGCTTTTCATTGTCAATAGTATTATCAAGTCTAAATACCTCCATTGCCTCTGACCTTTGCTCAAGCTATTAAACTTCTTTTCTGAGAACCATAAAGCTCTTATACCAATTATTGAAAATATAAGATAGGCTGAGTGACTGAGAGGGGAGGGGTGAATTAGTAACCAATAAAAATTAATCTTAATTCACCAATTAGTCCTTCATATGTATTATGATCTAATTGCATGCATGAAAAACTAAAAGCATTAAAATATTCATAACACTTTGACACATAATATGGTGACCAAGAAACCTTCCAAATAGAAAGTAAAACTAGGGTGGGGATGATACCCACAATCTTTAGTACTACAATATAAAGTTGGCATGTTAAGGCTTACAACGATCTGTCCTATTAGGAGTAATAAGGATTGCTAGGTCCACCTTACAAAAGGATTTACAAATAGACAATTAAGTATGCACTCAGTAAAGAGATTTACAAAAGATTGTTAAGTCTACCTTGTGAAAGGATTTAACTATTCCACCTTTTAGGATGAACAAGTAGTTGATCTCTAATCTACAACTTGGTTTGCTAAATGAGATTCCTTTGTAGTGTAATGATCTTCTTGCTATGATAGATAAATCTTTACTACTCCTTATACTATTGTAGCCTTTTACTTCACACTTCTGCTTCTTACTACTTGTTTTATTCTTCAATTATTTTTGATTAGATTTGATACAATAAATTACATATCTACCAATCCAATTTACAATTCATCAAAGTTAGCTACAATACAAGTTTCACCAAAATATAAAAAGTTGTCCCAACTACAGGTACTTGGGTTTTGAAGACAAACTCAATGAGGTTCTAACACTTGGCAACTATTATCAACACTCGACATCATCATGCACTTGGTAGATGTAGAAGCTCGGTTCATACTAATCACTTTCAAGTAGTCTAAACTTAGTCTACTCTAGTGACTTGATGAACATTGTGGAACTTGGCATATAAATTGAATCACTTGGTTGACACTGCATAACTTGGTCAACACTATAATTGTGAGCTTAGTATAAATTGAATTACTTGATTGACACTACATAGCTTGGTCAACACTAGATTCACATTGCTGAAGCTATGAACTTGGTAAGCACTTGACACTAGTACATTTGAGACCATTTTTTGACCATTATTGGTCAAAATTTTGACCCAAATTTTGACCAAACTTCGACCAACTTCGACCAACCCATTGGTCAGATTTTTTCGGTCAAAATTTTGACCAACCTTCTGATTGGTTGAAAAACCTCCATAGCCATGGTGCAAGTTCTGCCACGAATTGGTCAAAATTTTGACCAACATAGGTAGAAATTTCGACCAATGAAGGAAAAAATTTTGACTAATAAAGGTAGAAATTTCGACCAATAAAGGTAGAAATTTCGACCAATGAAGGTCAAATTTTTTGACCAATGAAGGTAGAAATTTTGACCAATGAAGGTCAAAAATTTTGACCAATGAAGGTAGAAATTTCGATCAATGAAGGTCAAAAATTTTGACCAATGAAGGTAGAAATTTCTACCAACAAGTAGGTGTAAATTTTTTTCATGCATTCTATAAAATAGTCACATGCCTTGCGTATGATATGACATTTTGCATGCATCCTGCACTCTCTCATCCAGCTGATGATGGATTACGGAGAGCGATTTGAAACCATGATGCTAAAAAACACACACAATCAAATCCAAAGTGAACTTGCATTACAAATGGATTGTGGAAATCTGATATTGTTAATTTTGCATGCATGTCTACTAGGACAAATATATGTTTAAGTTGTGATTGTCCTCGTAGACATGCATGCAATTTTACCAATATCAGATTTCCACAATCCATTTGTAGTGCAAGTTCATTTTGGATTTGATTGTGTGTGTTTTAGCATCATGGTTTTAGATCACTCTAGGTAATCCATCATCAACCGGATGAGAGAGAGTGCAGGATGCATGCAAAATGTCATATCATATGCAAGCCATGTGAACTATTTTATAGAATGCCCAAAAAACACTGACAGTAACTAATATGAAAAATATATAATTAGTTATATAATTGAGGCAAATCATATACCAATGAGTTGGTCAAATTTGGTCAAAAATTGGGTCAAAAATTTGATCAATGAAGGTCAAAAAATGAACCCAAATGCACTAGTGCAAGTATGCTCGCCAAGTTGACTCTTTGAGTTCGATCATCAAGTCACCCCACCAAAGTGCCTCATCAAGGTCAGTCTTTAGGTCCACTCATCGAGCTTGCTCACCAAGTCAGCTCGCCATGTCACATCTCTAAGTGGCCTCGCTAAGTTGGCTTGCCAACTTGCCCCACCAAGTTGCCACTTTAAGCCCACTCACCATGTTAGATTGCGAGGCTGACTCTGCAAGTCAGCTCGCCAAGCTGACAATTGAAGTACGCTCACCAAGTCGACTCTCTAAATTTTCTCACCAAGTCTGCCCCATAGGCCAACTCTCCAGGTCAACTCACCAAGTCTCCCCCACCCAATCACCTCAACGAGTTGACTCATTAAGTCAGCTCACGAAGTCGACTCATCCAGTGGTTTTACCACCTTCTCCCAGCAAGTGGGCTCACTTAGTGTGCTTACGAAGTTGCCCCATAGAGTTTCTTCTCTAAGCTCGCTCACCATGTAAACTCACTTGGTCAGCACGCCAAGTTGACACTTTAAGTTTTCTCATCAAGTCACCCAACCAAAGCGCCTCATCAAGGTCAGTCTTTAAGTACACTTAGTAGGTCAGCTCACCAAGTTGCTTTGCGAAGTTGACTCACCAAGTGGCCTCGATAAGTCATCTCACCAACTTGCACCACCAAGTCACCACTTTAAGTCAACTCGCCATATCAGCTTGCCAGGCCGACTCCCATAGTCAGCTCGCCAAGTTGACAATTCAAGTACGCTCACCAAGTCAACTCTTTAAGTTTTCTCACCAAGTCCGCCCCCTAGGTCAACTCTCCAAGTCAGCCCACCAAGTCACCCCCACTGAGTCACCTCAACGAGTTGACTCTTTAAGTCAGCTCACCAAGTCTACTATTTAAGTACACATGCCAGGTCGGCTCGCCAAGCCCACCAAGTCATGTCACCAAGTTGATTGTTCGAGTACACTCACAAAGTTGACTCTTTAAGGTTGGCTCACCAAGCTAGCCCACCAATTCATGTCACCAAGTTGCCTCACCAAGTCAGCTCGGCCACATGTCCCACCAAGTCCCCAAGTTTGCTCGCCAAGCCAAAAAGTCAAGTGCACTCACCAAGTCGACTCTTTAAGTTTTCTCACCAAGCCCATCCCCTAGGTCAACTCTCCAGGTCAGCTTGCCAAGTCACTCCCACCTAGTCACCTCAATGAGTTGACTCTTTCAGTTAGCTCACCAAGTCATTATTCAAGTATGCATGCTAGGTCGGCTCGCCAAGCCAGCCCACCAAGTCATGTCACCAAGTCGATTGCTCGAGTATGCTCACAAAGTTGACTCTTTAAGTTCACTCATCAAGTCACCCCACCAAAGCACCTCATCAAGGTTAGTCTTTAAGTCTGCTCACCAAGTCAGCTTGCCAAGTCGCAGCACCAAGTTGACTCACCTCTCACCTCACCAAGTGGACTCGCTAAGTTAGCTTGCCAACTTGCCCCACCAAGTCGACTATTCAAGTATGCTCGCCAAGTTGACTCTTTGAGTTCGATCATCAAGTCACCCCACCAAAGTGCCTCATCAAGGTTCGCTCATCAAGCTTTCTCACCAAGTCAACTTGCCATGTCGCATCTCTAAGTGGCCTCGCTAAGTCGGCTCGCCAACTTGCCCCACCAAGTTGCCACTTTAAGCCCACTCACCATGTTAGATCGCTAGGCCAGCTCCCCAAGTTAGCTTGCCAAGCTGACAATTGAAGTACGCTCACCAAGTTGACTCTCTAAGTTTGCTCACCAAGTTCGCCCCCTAGGCCAACTCTCCAGGTTAGCTCACTAAGTCACCCCCACTTGCTCCACCAGCTCGCCACTTTAAGTCGACTTGCCATGTCAGATCGCCAGGTCAACTCCCCTAGTCAGCTCACCAAGCTGACAATTCAAGTATGCTCACCAAGTGGACTCTTTATGTTCACTCACCAAGTCCACCCCCTAGGTCAACCCACCAAGTCACCCCCACCCAGTGCTTATTGTGAACAAACCAATCTGGATCATAAGAGAAGTGATTAGAGATTATTATGAAAGGGTGTGACTAAAAAGAGATATAACTCACGTCATTTACAACATGACTAATCATTTCTAATGAAAGCTGTAAAAAGGTAGTTCTATCATTCAACTCAGGATGATTAGAAGAACTTATTATATTTTGTATCTCACAATGATCACTTTGTAAGAGAGCATATTGCCTTTGACACCCATTCAGTGTAGGCATATAAAGTCTACCATCAGAAATGACATCATCTATTGTCATATCAGACAACTTATCACAATATTTAGAGCATAAATATAAAATTATATCAGAGATGGCTTGGATATTTGCAAATTCTTACTTGTATATTAGACACAACGAACAGTACAAGGTACTGAGAATTTCCTCAGTCATGTAATTTCCTGTATATCAGAAATAGAAAATATATATCATCTTGATTGTTATGCAATCATTATTATTTTGATCTAAACCATACTATATATGCATTTGGAATTAAGAATCATTCAAATATTACTTTAATACAAGAAACTGTTTCTATATTCATTGAATTGTGAAGAATTCAAGTAGTATCTCATAATCAGAAACATAGGGAAATTACAACCACCAAATTATGTGACTGAGAAGTGAGTCTGCAAAGTCTGTAGTTGCTCATTTTACTATAGACAACATTTTCCTAAGAAGCTTTACCCCAGTCAGGAATTGATACTCCAATGACACATACTCACAACCACTAGTTTTTTGTCCACCAGGGTCCCTGCCAATATTTGAAGGTTGCATATGATGCATGACTACTACTAAGATTTTCTCCACAAAAAGAAATTCATGTTGTCATAAAAGCTATTGTCGAGTAATATCCTAGCAAATCTTGTGCCTCTAAATTTCTAATGATGTCTATATATGTCGGATGCCAATTGTGACGATCACATACAGTGCCAATTGTGGCACTGTATGCCGAATCTTTGAATTTAGACCATCATGATTGGGCTACTTAAAATGGATGACACTCTATGTTTATATATATATATCGATCACTGGAGACTGTCATCAATAACAAAAGGTAATGCATTAGTCTCAGTAGCAATCAGATCTACAACACATTTTTTCTACATTCAATTCAGTTACATAATATAAATTATAGTTTGGAAGTAAAAGATAATATAGAATACGTTGAGTATTCATATAACTGTCATATATTAGAAGTCTGAAATTATTTTAGTCTTCCATAAGAGTTACATTTCAGTGTCTTCTCTTTCATATTAATATTAAAAGGATATCACTATATCTCTATCAAAGATCCTATTAAACTTTTACACCTTCTAGTTTAGGCTTATATAAGAAATATAGGCTATGCAACATAGCCTCCTCAAGTACCTAAATGCCTTTTAACTGCTAGAGGTCAAAATGACACAATTTACAAACAAGAAGCTAAATGGGGATTTGAATTTCTCAAATATATACAACTGGAGCAAAACCCTCCAGCACTGATTGGTCCTTCACAATGGGCAAGGACACTGTAGGCAAGAATGAGGACAAAGAAGAACCGTAAAGCATAGACAACCAAATAAATGCTATAAACCAAAAAAAGTGTAATGGGATGATTGTATATAGATACTTCCTTTTAGATAGTACTTAACAAGCTATACCACTGCTAATAGTGTTTTCCATATGAAAACAAATACCACAATGGAGTTTTGCATTCTGGTCCCCCTCTAGATAGTTCATAACAAGATATACAACTATTACTAGTGTTGTCTGTATTAAGACAAATATCACAATGGAGTTTGGCATTCTGGCCGTCCTTAAGGGAGCGACCTTTTCTTTTATACGTCTAACAAAGTTAATGGCCCACTGCTCATAACTGAAAACAAAAAAAAAATTAGATATTAAAGTTTATATAGAATATAACAACTTCCATGACCAAGAGCAAAAAAATAAATACACCAAGGCAGCTATGTAATGTACCTCTCATGTTTATATTATATTTGTGGAGCATAAGTATTGTGTGCCAATTTGTGTCCATCTGCAAACTTTATCAATCAAAATCATCATGAGGCATGTATCCAACAACCACCTCAAATGAATAAATGCCTCCCAGTCATTCCATTTCAAATTTCAAGCAATTTGTGAACATGAGCAAACTGGATACATTGGTTAGACTGGAAGCAAAAAAGAAGTAGAAGCCTTCTTAAGGAGATACCACTGATTTAAAACTGAAAAAATGTCTTTATGGGTAATGTTAAAATAATTCACACCATCAACATAACTCTAAAGGAGCGCTTATATCAACCTCTCACATATGCAAGTTTAACACATATGTTTTGTCAATGTTTTATTGATCAAAAAATAATCCCATGGTAACTGGTTTTGGGCTCCCTTCAAGTGTAGGATTATATGAGTGATATGGGTTGTGCAGCATAGCTTCCTCAGGTACCTAAATGACTTTTATAATAATTGCTAGAGGTCAGAATGACACTCTTTGCAAACAAGAAGCTAAATGGGGATTTGAATTCCTCAAATATATGCAACTAGAGCAAAACCCTCCAATACTGATTGGTCCTTCAAAATGGGCATAGACACCACAGGCAGGAATGAAGGCAAAGAAGAACCATAAAGCATATACATATAAATAAATTCTATAAACAAAAAAAATGTGCAATGGGGTCATTGTAGGGGGTAGGGGGAGAATATTGGCTAGTGCCCCGAATGGAGGAAGGTTCCAACACCAATAGAAGGTGGGTTCTCATCGCATTAAATGAAACTTCCAAAAATTGATTTTGTTGAAGTAGTGAGCGTGCTTATGATGAACTTGCAATCCAAATTTTACTATTGAGTGTGCTTATGATGAACTTTCTTTACCTACTTCATGGTCAAATCTTAGGCAACAAAGACTATGCAAGAAATGTATAATCACTAGTACACAATGGCTGCATACCAGAAAGAGTGGATACAAGCACAGACTATGACAAGCCAGATCATCATAAATGTCAATCCTTTAGGTTTCCCCATGAGCAATCAAACCCTATATGAATATTTGTCAAAATTGATAATTGATGTACTTTGTGCTTGCTTAATAAGATATCCAAAATAATTTTGCATTGTTGTGGAACTATGTTTATCCTAGATCATATAACCATTTAAAAAGATTTTAGAAGAAAAAAATTTTAAAAGGCAAGAAAGGACTGAACCACATCATATTCATCAAGAAGCTCCTAATGTGGTTCGTCCTTGAAAGACCAAGTGAGTTATCTCAAAAAAGGTTTCATAAATGAAGGAATATTACTGCAGTCCTTGATTTCACTAATCGGTCTTAAAATTTTCATTTTCTAGGTGTCCTAAACTTCAGTTCTATTTTGTATACGATCCTCTCATTAGTTCTATTTTATGTTGCATTATTTTTTGTACTAGATCTTGTGTCCACAATTGTAGCAGAAACATTGCAGATTTCCTACTGATAAATTGTTAAATATAACACATAAGTCATGTCATAAGAATTCACATTCCATTCATAGATATACAAAAGATTCAAAATTGGCTTGAATCATTGCTTTAGGATATATGAAAATAAAAATTAATAACCTGATCGTGATTTAGAAACACTGTTTAACTAAGTGGCCCTTCACTTGATAACAAAATTAGAATGAAATACATCTAAGTTATCAATATTCTAATAAAAGGTTTGAGATTACAATGCATACGCTAATGTATGTAGAATTGATGGAGACACAACCCAAGAACAGAATGGACACAACAGAAAAGGGGAAATTACATTAATTGAGAAAATAAGCTAGTACAAATAGTACAGAGAAAATAAACTTCAAAACATGCCCTAAGGGCTTACAATAGCATAAATCTGGAGATAATTTCTCCTTTCAGTACCTCCTCTCAAACTCCACTCCGAACTACCTTTTACAATGCCAAGAATCTCCTTAAATAGACCCCAGAGGGTTAAGGACTAGGAATAAATTCTAGAAGGTGCTAGTAGGCATCCACCAACCAAATAGAAGGCTCCAGAAGTTGCGTTAGAAGTTGGCGCAAATCTAGAAGAATCCAGAAACGGTTACCAAACTTTCGGGAGGCATAACTTTTGAACCGTAGCTCCGATTGATGAACTGTTTACATTTTTGGAAAGCTCTCAAAATGCTCTATAGCCCTATGGACTAGCTTTTCTCGTCCCCCATTTTTCAGCCCTTTTTGAGGTCATTTAATGCCCCTAACGTGACTTTGAAGCATTCTTAGGAGGTCTCCAAAACCTGAAAAAATGCAATAACTTTCAAACCGTGGAGCCTTTTGACCTGATTCTTTTTTTGGAATGTTCTAAATCACAATTACATTCATCTAGCCAATTCACACCTTCTAGTTTACCAAAATGATGGCCTAATTACATGCTCCTATTTTTTTCAAGATTTTCTAGCACACTGATAGTGGAATTGTGAGAGTTGGAACCTTTATTTGACCCAAATGGGTGTCCAAAAATGAAAACACATGAAATAGAAACTAAGTCTAAGTACATTTTTTTTTTGGGTGACACAGGATTGCCCTTATACCTCTAGATGCTCTTGCATCAAGAATATATACAAAAAAATGATAATTGAACGCTGAATGCAGAAGAGTTAATTAAGAAGGGGTTACAACCAAAGTCACATGGACATGGATGCATATACAAATTCAAATACTGTGTCAGACACCGATACAACCATGTTTAGATACCCTAATATGGATACGTCACTAATGAAAAAGACAAAGAAATATATTTAACATAGATTACTAAGTTGTTAGTAGAGATTTTCATTAGATTAAAAGCAAGTAAACACATAAGTGCTACATAAATAATTATAAGTTGATTTAACAATACAGAATATACAAACTAGGACCTATAACTAAATCATACAATGTCATTTAAATCTAAATTAAAATAAGATTTAGTAGAACTTCAGTATTAATTAACAAAGAAAAGATTCAAGATATATTCAAAATTCAAAAATTTAAAATAAAAATTTACGTGAACAATAATAAATTATAGTCTCAACTCAAAAAAAAAATTTTTTTGCAACTAACAAAAAAAAATTAAAATTGCACCAATGAAGCTTTTAAATTAAGCTTAGAAAGGTTCATGTAAAACTTTTTCAAAACAAAATAACAATGTATCTAATATAGCTGGAAATCTAGTATTTTTGGGGGCATGTGTGGATACAGAAACTGCAAGTATCTGAACTATATCCACATTGAATACAACAGTACTGAGCACAGGGTGTGTAATAGCGACTCTGGTTACAACTTTTGTATGATTTATTTTTCTTCTTATAATTTTAATTTTGATAACATTCTGGTAGTGACATGACTTCCAGCCAAAAATGATGTTGTATAAGAAAAATATTCTACATTTCATTTTTGATTGTCTTAAGAGGTTAGCCTTGGCTAGTTCATGTGCTGAGTGCATATAGATATAGAGCAACAACCTCATTCTAAGCTTGTTCAAGACCAGAATCTGATTTTGACAAGAAATGTCTCTATCATTCTCCCTAGAATCATTTCTTTTGCATCTGCAAATTGTAAGTAAAATTATTGATGATAAGAACAAATACCCAAAAAACATGAGATGATAAATAAGATATCTCTATTATGGTGCACAATATCCACAATGCAGAGAAAAAAGAAATTCAAAATCTGATTGGACAAAAATAAGGATAAATGTGTATCTATTTCAGATATTTCCAAGGGCTCCACAATCTTTGCTCCACCATGTAAAAGTCAATGTCTCGACAATGACTGATATGCTGGCAGATGCATTCAACTCAATGGAAGTATTAGGAAACATTAGTGGGTGTGCAGCAAGTACGGAAGAAGTTTAGAATTGGCAATCACCTTTGGACATTCAACGCTTTTGCATACTTCCTCTCTGAGGAAATTATCATGTTGGATGGTCAATCTAAGAAAGCAAGGACCAACTATTTGAAAGCAGCCCCATGGTGGATTGGAGATTCTTTGGTTCACACAGAGAAGTGAGAAAAGAACTCCAACCCTAGATCAAATGCACCATTATAAAGCACATTCTGGAATGGATTCTACAACCTACCTTCTGAATACTGGGCTCCAGACTAGGTCCATTTTATTGATTGAAACTAAGGCAAGTGCTTGGGATTGACATGGAGAAAAAGAATCCACCGCTATATGCTAGAATTAAACTTACCTCAATAAGCCCTGTCACTAGAATTATCAAACTTAAACTATGGCCAGGATCTGGGAACAATCAATGGAAATTAAGGTGAAGAGATATTACTGCTAAAGATGTGGTAGCAAATCTCACACAGAAAGTAGTTGTCATAAACTGCCAACCAAAAAGTGCGTTCAAAAAAATAACACAAAAAATCCCAATAAATAGAGAAAACAATATTTCTCAACCTACAATTGAGAATGAGGCACCTTAGTGCTTTTCATTATATGATAAAATCGGACAAGATGATAATTATAACATGGCATGTAAAATTACTCAAAAAGTTGGTGAAAGTGCAACAGATGAAATTGGAAACACATCTAAGCAGGTAGACAGTGGGTATCCCTGCAAGGCATTTAAAGTGGCTATAGAAATAGTTGTGGCGGAGTGTGCATCCTCTGAATATGAATTTGATTTAGAGGAGTGTGACCAAGACTGTAATTTGGAACCTGATGAAGAAATTGAATAAAGATGTATAAGCCAATCTACTGCCAAAGCACTTGGTATGGGCAAATAGAAGAAGAGGAGAGGCAGGAAGTCATAAAAACAAAAATGGGAAGAGGAAACCATGAAGAAGGGACTCACAAACATTAGAGAGTATATAAGTAGATCCAAGGGAGGAAACCCCTCCCTTGGAGAGCAATGAATATTGAATATTCAACATATTATCTACTCATGGTTAATCTTTTTGGCAAATCATGGACCTTTAGATGTTGGATGGGTTGAATAATATGTTAAGCATACATATCAGACTAGCGTGGGATAGGGTTGAAAGCTATGTTTCATGGGTTTCTAGGATAGGGATGGCAAGGGACACATTTCCAAGACATTTCCTAAAAAGCCAAAAATAGGGACAGCAGGGGGCAGAAGTAAACTAACTTCTAAAGTATAGATATGTGTGTGTGTGTGAATTTTTAAAATATATTAAAATATTATAGATAGATGGATAGATAGATAGAGAAAATGGAGAGATGTCAATTATTGATTATTAACAAGACAATATGCAAATAAATCACAGACTCATGACCCTAGATGAATATTTTTCAGAGTTGATAATTGATGTACTTTGTGCTTGCTTAATAAGATATCCAAAATAATTTTGCATTGTTGTGGAACTACATTCATCCTAGATCATATAACCATTTTAAAGATTTTAGAAGAATTTTTTTTTAAAAGGCAAGAAAGGATTGAACCACATCATATTCATCAAGAAGCTCCTAATGTGGTTCGTCCTTGAAAGACCAAGTGAGTTATCTCAAAAAAGGCTTCATAAATGAAGGAATATTACTGCAGTCCTTGATTTCACTAATCGGTCTTAAAATTTTCATTTTCTAGGTGTCCTAAACTTCAGTTCTATTTTGTATACCATCCTCTCGTTAGTTCTACCTTATGTTGCATTATTGCAAGCATGAATGATTGTATTTTGCACATGGTTCAGTAAATCGTTTAAGAGAACTATAAACATAGGTTAAGAAAAATGTTCAAATATGAAACTCATCATTCTTTAACACTGATCATAAACAACTCCCATGGTTTTTAAGACACAACTCGCAATAAAATAACTGGAGCAAAAAACCAAATGCATCAATAGGCAGTGCTTATCATGGCACAAAATATACCGCTTTATTGAAGATTGAGTTAGTAGCAACCATTAAGAAAAACAAGGTTTGAAATCTAGCTAGAAACAAATCCTAGACGAGGCTCCAATATGCAATTAAATACCACTGTAAATTAGTAAATTACACATGGATAAATTTAAGGGAATGTTGTGCAATCCATCAATGTGAAATTAAAAAATCTAGCATAGCTATGTTGTACAATAAATTGAGGGAGATACCTATAATCCACTATACTAAAGAGTAAATACCAAGAAATTCCACATAATTTCTACCCAGAGTCCATTAAAATACTCACCAGAGTCCATTAAAATACTCATGAAATGAATATAATGCCCAAAATTTCACATCAGACATGATGGAAAGGTAGGATATACATTAGTTGAATTCAGAATCAAAATCAAAATCAAGTTGAATGCAACAATTAGCTGAAATTCCACCAAAATTTTGGTATGACCATGCAATATTATTTGAAAATAATCCCTGAAGGTTCTGCTATTCGAAACAATGGGCCAAAACTAGGAATTGGAAATCCAAAGGCCATCTATAACATTCATACATGAAAATCATGTTGCGGTACCATGGATTTTAGAAAAAATTAGTTGTACCACAGATTTTCTCCAAAACTTGCATTGTGGCTTCAAATGGATCTTCAGGTCACAAGAAGGTTAAGCTTAGGAGTGAACTCAATCAGAGGGAGGGGGAAACCTTTGCACAAAGCGAGATGAAATCATCAGAATGAAATTGGAGTGATAGTTCATTACACAAAAGAGGATAATTAGGGAACTGGGTCTAATTTTCCATAAATACATAAGTTTGGCAGTAGTGAAAGTTGCATCCATTTTCCTCAAAATTTGTGATCAAGCACAAGATAGTAATAAATAGATAGACAATGTAGATATGGTGCTGATCATGTTATTGATAGTTATTGTCATTTTTAAAAGACAACTCAAATTTACAAATAGTAACAAAAGGACAAACAATGCAATTTTAGCACTGATTAAGTTCTTGAGTTATTGCCATTTTTTTAAGAAAAAACTCAATTCAAAGATTTTTGACATTTGATTCTAATGTATGGTGAAGGATGGCTGGCATTGAAATGGGTAATGGGTTTGCAACACTTATCAGCAACCTTGTAAAGTTAAATGTAGTGAACGTGTGAAGGGTCTCTTTGCTCTTATGTATTGTATCGCTAATATGTAATTCAAGATTCAAATTCATTGATTAGTCCAAAAAGCATAAACTTGACTCTTATAAGTGCAAGGTTAAGTAAGGACTTTGAAAGCTCATTGCATTACTAAATGAGGAAATAGCAGCCTCCATGTTAGCTTCTGATGGAAACGAAACAAATCCATAGCCACATGACTTTCTTGTTTGCAATATACAAATGAATTTTCCATCTAAAATATTCCCCTTCTCCGCAAATTTCTTTTTCAGGGTTTCAGTGGTTACAGTCTTTGCCAGATTACCAATGTATATTTTATATGGGCTTTCAATGAATGGGACTTCTTCTGTCAACCGATTTAAAGTGGATATATCCAACTGAATTGAGTTTACGGTGAGTTTACAGAGCAACTTGAGGTGAGTACTTGGCATCTATGTAGGAGAAATTCATGCATGCCAAATTATTTCCAAGATTTTACCAAGTTTTGAATGTAAATCTTTTTTTAAGTTGCTGAGCCCAAGTCAATTCAGGTCAGCCAAATTTTTCCTGAGTCTTTGGGAACCACGATTTCCTCACAACTAAATGCTCTTATTTAATGTAGCACTGTTGGAATGTTTATTACTATTATCATTTGTGATATATTTTTTGCACAACATGTTCTGAATGCTCTATGTATGGCATAATAGAAGCTAAATAGGGATGACTGTAACAGAAACCCAGTAAATAAAATTGCCTGAAATAGAATAGTACATTATCTACATAAGACGTGTTGAACTCTTGAGAGATGGGTTCTTGTGAGATATGGACCCTAAGATCAATTCTAAGCTACACAGAAAGCCAAAATACCATATCATATAAGTTGATGCACTACAAAAACACCACGAGTAACATTTTAATTATTATATATGAATGTCCATATCTGGCCTCGTGAGAGATGTTTTTTGTCAAATATGACCCAAAACTCAAAACTACACAGATGAACCACAAAAAATGTGTCACAAAAGTTGATGAGTGCAGAAAAACCACCTATGTCATTTTTATTGTTATTATTATTTGGTCATGTTACATGATCCCCTTGTTGAGTTTGTATTTTCAATATAGGAAATGATAATCCCTCTAACATTGTGTTTGACATTTCCAATTTGTAGTCATCTTATTTTTCTCCTCTTAAAAGGTTTGAGAATTTTCCATCAGTACACTTCCTTTGGGAAGACCACTAGCCAACTTTGACCTTCAAGTTGTCCCTTTCATCTTGTATTTCAATAAGTTCCATTTCTAACTATGGATGATATTTGGTATATAACACACTATATGCTTCAATTCCCCCAACCTTTCCATTAAATCACATCCCTCAACTTTTCCAACAACCCACTTCACAGTTCAATTAAAATCAATTTTGCAGGTACTGACAGGTTATAGTTTTATGGTGTGACTTTTGTAACAAAGTTCCATTTTTGCACATATTATTATGCGCCTCTAGTGTACTTTCATGAACCCTCACCTAGCAAAGCCCTCTGGTAAAATGATCTTCAAGATGCTTATATCCCACTCCCCCACTCTCTCTCAACCCTTCAATCAATAGTAAGACACTCTCCCCACTCAACTAATTCCTAGCATACAACCTCTGGCTTTTTCCATCTACAAAACTTGCAGTAAATTTTGAATTAGTGAGATAGAGAGATGTAAGGGTTGTAGATGGGCACAAGAGGATGCAGAGGGAAGAACGCTAGCGTACGAATTTTCCTGATCAACTAGATTGCTAATGGAAACTGTAGATGGTGCCATCTCCCCCTACTCTGGTGCAAACTTAGGCAGTTTATTCAATATTTTTTGCTTCAAAATGCATGCACAAGTCAAATGGGAAGGCCATAGCCATATGGTAATGCATATCGGGACCTGGAGAAAATAGAAAAACCTTTTACCTTAACCAGTTGATGAGGTCCGTGTACAGATGATCAAGAGGAATCATTTTGCCAGATTTAGAGCTAGATGTGAGAGATGGAGAGTCCAGTGTTCCAGATGAGGAGCTGATAGTGGGAAAGAAATGTTTTGTAGCTCCATCTCCTTCACGCAACAATGAAATCAAAAATGATATTTCATTTTAAAGTTAAGCCCGTGTTGGTCAAAATTTTGACCAATACGGGTTGGTCAAAATTTTGACCAACACGGGCTTAGTTTTTTTTAATTCCTTCTACAATCTAACCAACCTAAACCATTTTAATTGATGGTCAAAAAATTTTCTCGAAAAATGAGGTCAAATGTAGTAGTGTGAGAACTTAGTTTTCACTGAGAAAAATTGAGAAACATTATGAAGCTCTATTTACACTAAAAATCATTAACTTGGTAGAAACTACTTGGCACAAACTAAATTTTGTTCCTTGAACTTTGTAGCAAGAACTTGATAGAGCCTGAATTACTTGGTTAACTATAGAATAAGCTTGGCAACTGATAGCTGTTTGATTAAGTGTGTTTGTGTCACTAATAAATAAACTTGACTATAATGTCAACAGGAAGGCCATCCCAATAATCTTCACAAAAGAGAGCCTCCCCCACTTTCACAATGTCCTAAGTTATTGGTACAAGAGCACCCTAGGGTTTCACTCTAAGCCTTAGTTAAGTCTTGATTTCATGATGAAGGAGTGATCACATCAAATAAAACCATTGAATAAGTGCATCAAGGACCTTGTTGGCTTCTGAATTAATAACTTTTGAATAACCTTGTGGAAGGACATTTACACCTAGGGGCAGCTAACTCCCATCCTTAATGCACCTATTTAGACACTAGGGCCAACTATAAGGCTATTTAACTCTCCTTCTTCTTCAAGCTCTACAAGACCTAGGTAGGTGAACCTTAGGTTATTTATATGGTACTAGTCTAAAGGCATACAACTAAATCTAGATAATAGATAAAACCCCTTAATCTATGTTTATGCAAACATTCATGGATGTGAAATAGCTAATAACAGAGAACATGAACTTGATAAACCAAGTGAGAGAAACTCTTTAAACTCTTATCATAAAGGGAAAGGATATTCAATTAATGATTGAATCATCTACATAACATAGGTATGCAACAGCAAAAACATGTAACCTCTAAGCTCACCAATCCCTTATCCATTGGTTATCAACAAAATTTTAACAGACACATGGACACATAAAGTATACTCATATATCAAGACATCTGATCTATCTATCTGGCTTGCAAATAGACATCAATCTTCATAAAACTCTCACATTTATTATAACATCCTTCTGATGAAACATGCAACCCTATCAAGGAAAATAAGTATTTACTTGGATCTTTGTTCTAATATCAAATATATCCAAGCATACAACCTTAAAGGATTGAAAATGAGTTTAAGCTCTTGGTTCTTAAACACAAAACATTGTAGACAATAGAGGAAGGAGATGAAAATCAAAATGAAACTAAGAAAAATGAAGCTCTTGTATTAATCTCATTAAAAAAAACACATCATCTGTATGTCAAAACTTAGAAAATAACACCAAGGAATGATTGTGTAGTATAAAATGCTTCAAAATAAATACACTATTGTTGTTCATAATAGAGGAATACTGAGAATGGTATCACAACTCTAGAACTAGAGCCAACCTTGTGGTCTTACTAGTCATAAAAATTGAGACCCTTACAATGAGCAGAGAAGAAGAATTTATAGAAGAGAATATATTTTTTGAATTTCCATATGATTCTGACATCTGTCATGCTGAAATTGTCTTCATCTTGATTGTTATTGAAAGTGATCTTCTTTATCTACTAGCAATCAAATTTTAGAAATACCTGATATATCCCCCTTTAAAGTAATCAACAAAATATCCTCTAAAGAAAATATTAGATACACATCAAATCTAATCTTGGAGCTTCAAATCTGATTTTAGTTTGTCACTTTTGATTTTGCCATGAAATTCAACTATACCATCGACAAAAACTTCATTATTTCCATTTGCCTCTAAAACAATCAAATCATCCCTCATAATTGTCAATGAAAACAAATCTGATGAAAATCTGGCTATATCTGATCCTATTTCCCTCTAAAAATATCAAATTTGCACTTTAAACTAAGGATGCTGCAAAGTTACAAATCCTCCTAGAGCTTCTTTTTGTGAATACTTGTGTAAAAACTGACTGTAGAAATGGAAAATTCATCTCTTGCCAATTCTGTCAGTATATTACACTGCATGTTTTAAATAAAAATTGTGCCTCTTAGTTCAATTCAAAATTCTAGCTCCCGGGCCATGAACAAAGTTAAAAATGAAAAATTAAAAGATCATATAGTATAAACTATATAAAAACATTAAAATTATTTAAATCTTTCATCATTTGAAATTCATGTGCATTCAGATTAGAGAAATTTTAATTAAATCTTTTATTTCATCTTTTATTCATCCCTCTTGCCACATGGCAAAATCTCATTCGTCAACTGCTTGGGTGGGCCCTACATGATTTTGTGCAACATTTGAAGTTTTGATATTTATGAGCATCCTATGATATTAATTATGGTGATATGATATTATGATCAAATCATATTATCTTAATGTTTTACCCTTACCTCCCTGATCTTACGATGGGCATATTAGCCATAACATCTCACCTTAATAATCTGGGCTCCCCAATATTACGCCAACCTCCATCTTCATAACATTGTAAATCTCCCAATATTATACCTTGGCATATCATTGAAGCTCTTTCTTCCTCATCCTCCAATCTCACAGCTTCAACATAGCATCTCAATCCTTCCTTTTGAACCTCCCAATCCTACGAAGGATCGTAGCATCGCGACCCAATTTCTCCAAGCTCCTGATCTCACAAAACACCTCCATCTTCTTGCCATGTGGCACTTCTGACTCCTACACAAGGTTGGTCAAAATTTGCACTGATTACACTATCCACCCAGCCATGGTAGCCAACCACTCATTGAGCTTTGAATCCACATCAACCTATGCCTTTAAGTTACTTACAACATGTGCTTCTTCAAATAAAAACACAAAAACATTTCCCCACACAAGTGATATGGGATTAACAAGAAAAGGCTACTTATAAAAAAGAAAAAATATGATGGATTCTACACAGCCAAACCATCAAATGCAAAACTTTAACACAAAAAAAGTGGACTCAAATATTTATTAGTGTGGGTGCTTCTCTATTCCATCTCTCTTCATGGGCATATGGCCTCAACATGAGCTACATTTCGCTCCTTCCTTGCCATGGATGTTATAAATATTATTGACAACCCCCTTCATGCTACCGCCTTTTGTCTTTGTGATAGGGTGTTCTACTTCCCCTTAGCCATGGGAAGCCATTTTTGCATGGTGTGGACTACAAACCCTTTGGCATAGATTCTCTGCTTGTCATCTCTTTTAAAATGATGCCTTGTATTAGCACTTGTCATACCCTACTCCTTTTCTTGTAAGTATGTAGCCCCACCCAACAACTCCCCTGCCATGGATATGGTTTTCTTTGTGTTCTAATGCCATGGTCTCCAAACCTTCTTGTGCATGGAGTTACCTTGCCCAAAATGGATTTCTCCTTCTATCTATGCAATTATGGAGACCTAGGTAACATCTCATGCATATGATCCATGCCTCAGTCGAATCCCACAACTTGTACACATTATAGCTTTTACTATATAAATCTAGAATTTGTTTTTCAAATTCATTGTCCTTTCTTCCATCTCTTTTAGTTTATATTAAAAGTTATTTTTTATTCTTCTTGAATCCTAGCTTTTATTACCTTCACCTCATTATCCACACAATGAAACAATTTCATCATTCAAAAATAATTGAAGGAGCAAATTCTTGGGCCATTTGAAAAAAGACTAGAAACAAGCTTATGAGATGGAATGTGGAAAAAAATTCATACTTTCCTTTTTCTAGTGTTCTAAGTGTCGCTCATAAAGCATCCAAAGGCACTAATTTGTCTTTATAAGAAGTTAAGAAACATTAGTTAAAACACCCCATTTTGCATCATAAGAAAACATTATAAGTTTCCCCTTCCTTTGTATTTCAATGCATGTGCAATCCTTCATGCCCATTTGGTTTCCAATAATGAAATTTCCGTATGAGGATGTTCTAATTGTTTGAAAAATTGCAATCACTTTTGTTAAAATGTCTTTAATCCTCACCATTTTATTGATTTGGTGAAGTCAGTTGGGTGCCAAAGTGGGTTTGGCTTAAAAAAAAATTCAAACTAAAACAACCAACCTCCCAAAATGATCCATAGAACACCTGCTACTGACTAGAAATAATTTTGAGCACTAATTGATCATTGAAAACTTATTTATCATGTTCGTTGAAAATAATGATTTTCTGTTAATAGGGCTTATTGGCTGGCTTTAAAATCTAATCCAAAAAAATAATTGGGCACTAAAAACTAAAATTTTGATTCTTTGTTGTGCTTTCTTGCACCTTGTCAGATGTCATTTCATGACAACCTCTCAGTCAAAAGATATTGACATTCAAAGTTGCCCAGTTAAAACTTTTTGCAAATAAACTAGTAAGAAAACCATAAAATGCATTTGGTTTTAGCTTTGAAAACTAGGCAAATGGATACTTAAATGCTTGAAAACTAAAAAAATAGTTCATTTCCATGAAGAGAATATAATTCTATGATTTGGGCTCATGAAAAATAACGAGGTCAGTTTGGCAAGCATGCAAAGTTAGGTACTCAAAATTACTGGACTAGAAACATCAGTAGAAAAGTGTTTTGTGCAAATGGAATGGCCCTGGAAAAGTGTGCATACAGATTTGTTAAGGTTTACAAACTGGCACACTTGAAGTATTTTTGGAGTAGAATGTATTGGTACAAACTATTTGATTCAAGAAATCATGGATTCAAAATTATGACATCCCGAACAGGGGTACTGATCGATCTACATTTTATGACACTAGTGAAAATCTATAAATTGCATTCGGAATCACATTTGAAAACTAATCAAACAGATTCATCATAAGCTCAAATTTGGGGTATAATAAGTGTGTGACCTCTAGAATGCAATGCAAAAGGAAATTTCTCAATATGGTCAACTGGGTCAAAGTTATAATCAGTCAAACAAGGCTTCTCAAATTTCTAAGAAATATGCATTAGCATGACAGAGATAAATAACCACTTTGAAGGACTCAAAACTTGATCAAACAGATTTGAAATGAGTTGAAAATCAGAACATAAGTTCTTCTATATGCATATTAAACATCACCAAAGTGGTGGGTCATTAAACATTACTGGGTACAAGATATTCAAATTCAAACTAGGCCTCCTATCATTGTTTGACACAGGCAAAAATGCAGAACTAAACATTACTCAAAATGGTACTTTGCAGAATGACTCAAAACAATAATTTATCATTATAGGACACATAAACATGTTGAATCCAAGGTGATAGAAATATAAAACACCTCTTAGGCCTTAACACAATAGCCAAGTACATAAGCAAGAAAATGCATTTATAGGGCTTAAAGGACTCAAAATTGGAATGGTACTCAATATGGGGAATGCAAATTTGAGTCCCATCAAACTTTAGGCTAAAACATACAATATTTTCAAGTTTGTAACCAGACAAGTAGTTAAGCTCTTTAGCCATGTGAAGTTGCACAAGCAGTTAAGTCTCCAGTTTCACAAATTCACAATAGTCAACTAAGGGAAAGTGTTAAGATGTGTGAAGTGGCAAAAGAGTGAATAAAAATGGTGAACAAATGATTGTAGCCTTAATTAATGAATAGTTTAGGAAGCCTACAAACCTGTGAAGGAAGGAAAGATAATAGTTTCGCATCGTGACTAGCAAAAATGTCAAGTTAGCCTAGTAATAGTGAAGTAGTAATCAAAGGAAACAAGGTAGTTCACAACCTCACAATCTGAAATAGCTAAGCCATGTAAACTATAGTGAAGATACAATCAAGGGTTTCACAACATCACAAGTATTAAGTGACAATTAGTGAAGTTAGCTACAAAGCCATGCTCAAAACCTTTTGGAAGGTCATAACTTAAGTAATCCACATTTCACAAGGTTACAAGGTTGAAAAGGCAGCTAGTAAAGTCAACCATGAAGATGCAATCAAAATCTTTTTGCAAGGTTGCAGGAGTCAAGAGATAGTTAAGGAGAATAGATGTGAAGTTGTGCAAGTCTACATTTTCATGGTTACAAGGGTAAACAAGCAGTTAAGAGAATGGGCAATGAAGTTGCAATAAGAAATTTTCACATGGTTGCAAGGTAGAGTAAGCAGTTAGGAAAGGAGGTGTGAAGTTGTGACCAGCATTCACAATCTCACAATGATGAAGTAGATAGTTAGAGGATAAGTCACAAAGGCGTGAAAGTGTTAAGAAGATAGCCAACATAGCATCACAACTTGGAACATAGTTAAGGTAGAAAGAGGTGTGATGGAGTGATAAATACTTGTTTGTAACATTGCAAGCCAGAAAAGTCAAAAAGAGGAAAAGAATATGTGGAGAAGAAATTGGACACATCAGCCAAGAAGTAGTTACGAGTTAGAAAGAAGTTACTGAGTTGAAAATGGTGGTTGGATAATGAATCTTGATGATTTGTTCGAACGAGATGGAGTGAGATAAAAGCTAAAGGATCTCGAATGGCACAAAAAGAGGTGTGGGAGTTAGAGTGAGAAAAAATTGCAAAAATGGAGTTAGAAGCTAGCAGAGAGTTTATTTTTAGTAGATAGAAGCTTTTCAATGTAATGTGATTTTTTGAATTCAATAAAGATAGTTCTAGTGTGTGTTGAGTAATTTTAGCTTGTAATTTATCTTCTATTGGTAGGAATTGGTAGATTAAATTTTTTTTGTGTAGGAGTAAACCAATAAATGGATTCTTCTTGATCTATGTGTTCATTCAAATGGACTATTGGAGTCAAGAAGAATCCTTTGAGCATATTTCTTTTCTTTTTTATTTGCATGTGTGATGGAGCTATTAAAAATAGGAATTACTGAGAGGGGGGAGGGGGGGTGGGGGTGGTGTATTAGTAATTCACAAACTTTGGTCACCAATTGAATATTGTTTATTACTTTGAACCATACATAAGTAAACAAGTAATTTTGAATAGTAATAGTAACCATGCACAAAGATAACTCATAACATTGTATTTTGTTAACTAGGGAAACCTTGGCCAAGGGAAAACCCCGATGGGGATGATACCCACTAGATAATATACTGATATATACGTTCCTTGTTAGAGGATGGACCCTGTTAGGAGTCAATGAGCAAATTTAGTATAGAGAGTCCTTGTTAGGAGATTCCAACCTTATTAGGATTTGTAGTACAATATATACAAGAAGAGCTCATTGCCCAAACAAGTAATTAGTCTTTTGGTGTATTAGTGTTCTAACTTCTTTCCTTGACTAATCTCCAACCTTAACTAGATCTCAGATCACAAAATTAGGTTCTCAAAACTTCGCATATATCACTTCACAAAAGTTTGCATATCAAAATACAATTTCTCAATACAATATTTGAATTTGCAAGATGTCCTTTGCATAAATACTATGCCTTTTTACAAAATTCTACTAGGTTAGCTAAGACCATAATATACTTTTCCAACTTAGAGTAAACATCTAGGATGTCCTCCCTAATTGGTCAAGTAATTATTTTGTAAACAAAATAATTCCTTTACATTTAATTCCATTGTTCTGTTTCACTGGTAAAACACTAATATCTCTTTTTTGTACAGTTTGTATTGATGTCTAAGGTTATACACATATGTATACAATCTCTATCTAACATCTCTAGTCATAATATGATGTTAGTGACATTTTACATATAAAGCAATACACTATTATAAACCAATTTCATACTTAGACAATTTTCTGAGTACCAAAAGCTAAGTATGTAAATCATGTGTTGCCATAAATATCAAAAATTACATATCTTCATTATCCAATTATCAACAATCTGCCCTTTTGGCATTGATGGCAACAAAATAGGGAAAATTGGCTAAGTATCAAAAATTTGTCAAAAAAATTATAGTAACAATATGTTAATCATCTTTTACAACTTATCCATCTTACATATGCTCCCCCTTTCAATATGATTTCATGCCTTACAATTTTATCTTCTCCCTTTTACCTTATTTACCCTTATTTACATTTTTCTTATGCATCTTCTCCCCCTTTGACATCAATGACCAAATTTGGAATTTCAAAAACTGTCAAAATTGTTCATCTACTATCAAAAACTCTGTTTATCTACCTTAAACTGATAATATCTTCATGCAATCATCAAAAATTTCCTTGAGACTATCTAAACCTTTTATCCATGTGTCCTTGGTTGTTTCAATAGAAGTGAGAATTCACATAGGGGATATGGTTTAATCTCAACTGCATTAATATCGACACACTCCTCCTTGGCTTTGACACACTCCTCCAACTATCTCTTAATAGTAGATATTTTTAGAGCAATAGAATCTTTTAATTATAATAATCTCTTCAAAATTTGTTCTTTCTCAAGTTCCAATTTCTTGATATCACTGTGAACACTGGCCACTTGTCCTTCAAAGTCATCAATTTTGTTAGAAGTTGTTGTATCTAGCCTGCTAGAGCTTCTAGCTCACTCATCTTTCCTTTAGTTTTACTGCCAAAATCCTTGGTCAACTTATGAGATAAGGTACACTTAATGTACAATACCTTTCTATCTTGTTGACATCTTTGAAGTTCCTTGATATAAGTATCAAGACTTAGCAAATCATTCTTGATATTCTGACAAATGGTGCTACATAGATTACCATCATGAGAAACTTGGGCCTTTGACTTTGCAACATTCAATAAATTTTTTAATTATTCATCAAAAGATGTCAAAATTGCTTGTGCCCTCTATTCAGGATTTGCCTCTATATGCTTGACTGCCAGAGTACTATGTAATATGTAAGTTACCTCCATCAAGATACTCTATAAGCTCTTTACTTTCTTATTTTTCTCAACAAATTTTGTTAGAGATGAGATCAATTTGGTGATCATCATCATCACTTGTTAGGCTAGCAAGAGAAAGTGGAGTGGATGAACTAGATGGTTTAGATTCCTCATCCCTTTGCTTCTTCTCTGCTACCTCTTTGATTCTTCTCTCTTCTTTCTCTTTCTCTTCCTTTTCTTTTCTTTCTTTCTCTTTCTTTTCTTCTTCCTCTATTCTCTTCTTCCTTTCTCCCTCCATTTTATTTTTCTTTTCTTCCTCAACTCTTCTTTTCATTTCTTCTTCAAGCAATTTCTACTTAGCTTCTTCCATTTTTCTCTTTCCTACTTCTAATAGCCTCTTCTCCTCTTCAATTTGTTTCAATTGATCTTGAATAACCTTAGCCTGAGATTTAGGCTGTTTGGAACTCTCAAAAGGGTTAGTATCATCAATGTCAAAAGTAAAATTGGTCTGATCAATTTGCATTGTTTCACCACTTACTAACACTTCCAAAGTTCTAGGTGTTGGTAAAGGTGTTGCCTTAGACTCTGTCAACATCTGAGTAATAGCTACAGTTTTTTCACTCCTTATTTTATCCTTTTCACCCACCATAAATAGAAATGGTCTCACCTTGTTTCTCAAGTAAGATGCCAAACTTTTCAATAAATCTTGACTTCTTCCTTATCATTAGCCTTGCATATTATCCTTATCATAGACTTTCAAAGTTCTATATCTTCTTCTTGAGTTGGTGCCTTCTTCTCTATAAGTTTGTCATAGACTTTCTAATTTACTATGCCTTCAATATCCTTAAGTTTCAAATTGTTATCAATTATATATCTCACAATAGATATATCAATCTGATCTTTCTCAATATCATTATACAAATCATAAAATTTGTTCATCTAAACAAAGTTCCCTTCATTAGCAATGGTTGAGTTTATCTTCTCAATCTTCAGCTTCCAAGTTTGCCTTGCTTTTCCTATTTTTTGTTAAAAAACAATTTCTTTTTCTACTTGTTTGGCTTCTTATTGTTGTTTTTCTTCTTCACTAGATTCCACAATTGTCAAAAATGTCTTTTCTCTCTTACTTGGTCTAATATCCTATTGCTTGACTCTTTTAGTCTTGGTAGTGATAGCTTTCACTAATCTTTTTGATTTTCTCTTCAGCTCACTTGGTTGTTTAGCTAACACTATAGCATATGGAACACTCTATTCTAAAGGTATCTCTACAATAGACACACTAGATGGTTTCACAATTGATAATGGTTTCAAATACATTATTCCTTTCTTCATTATTTTCCTAACTGCTTGTGACTCACTTTCTATCATACCGGCCTTAGTTAGAGCTTTCTTCATTATTGTCTCAATCTTCTTGTGAGATGCTTTATTTAAAGATGCTCGATGGGTTAATTGGGTAATTTCTTCATAAGTCCCAAATCTTTACTTAGCTTGGTCCTTCTTGAATTTCAACAATAGATTAATATATTCAATTGCTATATCATCACTTAATTCATAACCTAAAGGATCAAGGAATGTTTCTCGAGGTTCTACTACTTGAATATGAGTTAAATCTATATCAACCATAACATATATATCATCTTTGAATCTTTATACAATTGCAGGTATAATTTTGAATCTTTGCCTCATCCCATTCTGAAATGTTCTCATTATCAAATTTCCATTATCCAAGATTCTATCTGTTGGATGTCTTCCACATATATCTGTAATCTTCTCCATGGTACATCTCTCACTACTCATAATCTTAGTAACTGATAAGCATTGAAATCTCTTAAGTACATGAAAGAATGTATGATTGAAATCTAAACACACCATTCTTGGTCCTTTTGATTTTCTCTAGGTTTTCAAGAACTTGCATTCTCAGAATTTCACTTTGGTTAACTTGTTCCTTCTCAACACAAATCTTATAGGCCACATAGATGAATCCTACTGACAATTCATGAATCTTGGAACTTGCACAAATAGAGTAGGAAATAATTCTTCTTCAGAATCATACATCATCTTATTTAATGGTGCTGATCACCATGGCCTTCCCATCAAAAATTGCTTTTGTGTAGCTCTCAGCCTTATTCTTAACAAGTTTCCCACCTATAGGTACACTGCCTTGTTTGCTAAGACTAGTTAATTCATGAATAAGGTTAGCTGATGTTATGCCCTAAAATTTACAAGGCAAAACACAACACACAAAAAATAAATTAAAAAAAAATCTTTTTCTCTTTTAAAAGGTGGACTAAGGATGATATATATAACTACGTATAACAATACACTTATGTTTCTTAAGGATATTAGAATGTTACTTTATTTGGTAATAAGTTTCATTCACAATTTTGGGTTTCAAGTTTCCAAGGGGGGTCGGTTCATTTTCTAACATTCGTAGGAAATCCAAGTTATAATATAGATGTCAGATGTTGAGATTATCTCAAATCTACATCCTATTCTTAAAATTAGGACAGCATGTATGTACATGTGAAGCACAATTCCTGCACCCATGTGGTTATAATAATTCCATAGTTTACAAAATGCAGATGTTCAATAATTTTCCTAAATATATATAACCTTAACTCATGACATTCTATACCCAACTCTATTCTATTTTATTTATGATATAATTAAGACTCTTTAATAAAAATCTTACATTTAATTCCTTTATCAATTCCAATTATATTGATGGCTGAAGAACTAGGTGCTACTAAGTAGATTGACGATTAATACTTTATCTACTATAGTGTATTACTAACTACTAATCCTTTATCAATAATTAATATTTTAATATTTCTAATACTAAGCTTATGTGTTTTCTAATGCTTTTTTGCTTACTAACTAGGAATCTCCACTAGTCCCTTTTTATTATTTAACTTACATATCTCATTTTTAATCAACTTCTTCCTAATCAATTTTAGAGGGCTTATAATTTTTTGTTCTAGCTATATATATATATCTTTATATATAGGTATCATCAAAATGATGTACAATACTAATTTCTTGCATGCTCTAACTCTCATGTTACACAGTACTGCTAGCATGCTACGTTCATTTGATCTTAGTTGGTGGAAAGGATTATGTACAATGCCTTGTCACATGCAATAATTCACATTTCTTCTTAAACTTATGTATATGATTTATATAAAAAAATAAGTAAAATAAAATAATTATAATATGAAGATTATGGGTAACATAGTATCTAATCCCAAATTGATTCATCTTACTATTAGCTATGAAATTACATAGTCCAAGAGTAATTCATAACCACATGTGCTTTCTAATTACATTTATTGTAACATAAAAAAATTCTTATAACATTAAAATCTTAACTTCACTAAATAAACTACAACCTTCCAAAGCCCTAAAGCAAAATGATGAAATAACACATCTTAATTATCAATTTCAACATCAATAAAATGCATTTCCTACATAACTATTTCCAAGCTTTTCACATCAAAATATATTTAAAAAAATATATAACAACCTACAAACTTTCACCATTTTTCCTAATACCCGTAGGAATGCATAATCCTAACTCATCACTAATTAGTAACATTCCTTACTAACATATAATTTTTTTAAAATAATACTCTAAATACAAAATATTTTTAACTTCCTATAAAAATGTCTTACCTAACTACCATCCCACCCAACTTACTTAACTTTCCTTTTTACTCCCCAATCCTAACTAAATTACTTACTCACCTAATAACACTTGATCGAGGACAAATCTACAACCCATACATTAATATAAATTCCTTAAAATCACCTAATTCCCTTTTTCCTACAAAGCAAGTGCTAACTCCTATTAACCTACTAACTATCCTACTAAACTTTACTTTTCCTACCCTCTAACTACTTCCTCCTACCTAGGCATTCCACCTTCCAAAAAAAATGTGGCCCCATCCCATCCTAAGCTCACATGAAGGGAGGAGGGTCCATTGAATTCCTTTACCCCTTTTTAGGCACTTTAACCTAGGTGGAGACTTGGGTAAATTGCATATTTGAATATGATGACCCTTTTGACTTGTTCCATCAAATCACCTTTTTCTAATGCACTTTCTTACTTCCAAGTTGGGTTCTCTATGTGTGAGGGAAAGAATTTGTGTGGGAGACATCAAATGTGGTTTGCCTTGGGTAGAATTCCAAAGATGAAAGTTTATGCCAGTCAAAAGTTGATGCAAGGTGACTCTCTCTCTCTCTCTCTCTCTCTCTCTCTCTCTCTCTATATATATATATATATATATATATATAAGGAATATGTATTATTTTAAAACTTGGTGAAGTATATGTTTAATTAACCAAAACATAACTAGGCTAGATATTAGGTTAGGTTATCATAGGTTTTATTTATGCCTATATATATACATATATATTTTTGATGTGGATTGTGACATGTAGTCACATGTCTGAGAAAATTTTATGCTCTACAATCTTATTTGGTGGATTTCTTCAATTGATAGGACATGGTACTTATTTTAACCTTGGGATTATTTATTTTTCTGTAATTGGGGAGAGGAATTATTTCCTTCTCCCATACAATTTCTAGAGAGTTAAATGTAGTTACAGGAGGATTCTCACTATGCATTTCTCTCTTTTCTCATCTTAGGAGATCATATATTTTTGAGTTTCCAATGTCATGATTTGACTTCCCTACTAATTCACTTTGCAAGTTTGTTGTTACTAAAGCATCCATGACATCTAAGGATCTAATTGAAATGGAAAACAATGAATCATTCTCCATGCATATGCAATAAACTATCAAGATACCATAATTTTCTTCCATTATATTGAATGCATAACATATAATTTCACAATGCAATTATTGATATTAAATCAACTATATCAAAAGAGATCTTTCTCACAAAAACGATGGAATGTTCCTAACAAATAATTTATAGATCATCAAAAGAAAGAGGGTTTCATTTCATAATTTTCTCCTTATTACATCTAGTCACATAATGTGGAAACTTACAATAAATATTTCCTTGCAAGTAACTATATACAATTTCTCAACCTTTCCTTGCACAATTTCAGCAATATACAATGATAAACAAATCTATTTTACATCACAATGAGATAACAATGGAGACTTGAAATCACAACACAGTTGAGATGACATAGAACATTGGTCTCTCTTTAGTCTTTACACACTTGAATTTTTCAGCTTTGCCAAGGGTGAAACCCTAATATCTTCAAGGAATCCATCTTCACAAAACCTGCATACACACACAAACTAGGAACCATGGAGGCTCACCTCCCATCCTAGGCTTCTATGAAGCCACCCTCCAATTAGGCGAAGCAAGTCCAAATGGGGTACATGCACACAACACTTTCCAATGCATAAAATATATCACATAACACAACACAATCCCTCCCATGGCTTACACATTGATTATCCATTGGAACCATTGAACATAGGGTAAAGGTGTGCTCTCAAAAGGAGACTTGCCATATCATCACATTTGCAATAAATAATTTTCATGCCCTTTTGGGGCTTTCATAATTCAATAATTGAATGCCCTTTTGAGGCTTTCACAAAAATCCTCTGACATACTACCATTAATCATAGCATCCTTGAATACCCATACTCCATAACCCTCCTTTCTACACCATCCTTTCCCTTATCACCTCCAAAACAAGATATAAATGAATATGGCATACAATGGAGCCCATACTCCAAGGTCCTCAACTATATTTCAAGCCCAAAAAAGCTCTTCACCCTAGGCTTCTTTTCCCTCCCCAAAGGGTGAGTGAAGCCCTCAAACCCATAACAACACTTGACATTCAAATCAAAACCAAAAGTATTAAGAAAGAAAACCCAAGAAATTTCATGAAGCACAATGCACATTCATACCACCACAACACAATACAAAGATTCAAAATGGCACAACACAATACCAAAATCTACCATCCAAAGATTCACAATATAGTGCAAGATCCCATAACAAATGCTCCATGCTTGTAGATTTATTATGCAATACCAAAAGAAAGAAAATGCACATGGTGTGATACACCAACCTTGGTCCAAGCTAAGGCAATGATATTTTTTGTAAAGCTCCCTTAGTCCTCCTCCAAACCCTAACTCTCTCTAAACTTAGAGAGTGGGTGAACACCCACTAACTTGACCAAGACTCCCTAATAAGGAATTCCCACTAACTATTTTAGCAAAGACACCAAGTCACCTCTTCTTACAAACTTGTCTCCCTCTAAGTTTTCTATATTTGACTTAGTGAAAACATGGGAGAGAATGACAAGTCCATTTTCGAATTGGTGGAAGAATGCATGGGTAAAGGGGCCCGCTAGCCTATCTAGTCACTATAATGGTCAAAATTAGGTCCCTAACATGTTATACTATCACATGGGTAGCTCATTTTCACATAAAAGACACTTTGATACCACCTAATGACCCCTCAAAACCTTAGTCAAGTCCAAATTCGAATTTTCTTTGATTGTGACCCATCCCACCCCTACGCAAGTGGGTTTACTTACTCATTAACAAGGTAATTAGGTTTAGGGTAAAATGTCATCATGACCAAAACCCTCAATGGCATGTCATTATAGACAAAATCCACAAGTGTCAAGTGACACATAAAGCACTCTCCACATCACCACAACATGATCGTAATGCATCTTTATGATTAAGCATTTCCACATAGAAACACACTTACATTTATGAGGAAAAATGGTTTCACAATGAGGCTTTTGAATATTCCAAGGATTCACCTTGGTTAAATTGTATTCACATAGGCTTTTCTACACATTAAACTAGAGCATCAGTAGTCCAAGGAGGTCATATAATTATATATCATCAATGCATATTATTTCAAATATTACATAATCTTATTATCATAATTCCATTAAATTTCCTTTCCTAATCATTTCAAATAAGTCATTAAAAATGTTAGAATATCAGGATTTGCATAACTTAAACCATCAGAATCAAATCAACATTTATCTATAAATCACATTAAATCATAATCATCATTATCAAATTAACATTTATCTACTTATCACATTGAATCATAAATCATCATAATCATCATATCATAATCTAATTCTATCATGTCATAAAGGTGCATCCATATGTGTTTGATCATTCCATTCCCAATATTAGGTTCATAGTACATATCATAGATGCAGAACACTACTGTAAATGTCAAAATCAATAGATAAAATAAGACATTGTCCTTCTAAGTCTTGAATACTATCAAAATATCCAACTCTTGAATATCCAAAGAGTAAGTAACTTAACCCCCACTTAATATTACCATTTCACATTACAAGTATTTTCTCCAATTTAGCTTCTATCGAGCAATTGAAATAATTTAGAACATGAAATGGAATCATTAATTATATACATTAGGTCCTAATGTACAAATCATCAAAATGCACGTATTAAAATGACATAACCTTATAGTCTCAAAAGTGTATCAAAACATTGAATTAGAGTATCATAATGCAAATGTATCCTCTATATCATGATGGTCCAAGTGAGGCCTCACAACTAAAATGTCAACTACATTTTCTTGCATCCACAATTTTTCATCATGAATTCTACATAGTATGATTTGAGTCCACTCATCGGTGTCCAATTCTTAGTAGAAGTGATATTTGAAAAGGCGTACTTCTTTCAAATTTTCAAATCTAGGCTTTACTAACATATCATGGTTAAAAACATTTTCCATATCTTTGTTCATATACTCACTCCAAATTGTTTCAAACTTGCTATTAAGATAACTTCTTATGTCTTCCAAATACACTACATTGTTCAAAGTAATGGATAATGCTAAATTAGAGTTTCTTCTATGAGTTTCACGGAAACAACCTTCAATTTTGGTCTCTCCTCATTCTTAACATTATAAATAACTAACATATCTATGATTCTATCAAATATAAATGTTATCAAAGAAATTCTATGGAGAAATGATAAAATACCTCTTTCTAAAAATAGGATTTACTTCAAAATCCCCTTGTCAAGTCGCTTCTCAATGCTCTATACTTCTGATGTAATCACAATGAAGTGGTAATCAAGTCTGTACTCTATTTTATTCATTCAATTCAAACTTGCATTAATTACATACTCTACAAACATGAAAAAGTTGTCAATTACATTCTGAAATCAAACATCTGCTCAAAATCTTTGTTTGATCTTCAAATGCTACCCGAAGATTACCATAGCTTCCTTGCATCATGACAATTCTCCAGGAATATTCACTCCATGAATTTCTCTATAAAAATATATTTTTCATCTTCTGTTATAGAATTAACTTTCTCTATAATAATAGTATCTCTTAATTCCTTCGTAACAAGTTCCAATAAGCTAGAAATTTTAAGCGAGCTTAGATACCATCTAAACTTATCTTGATACACCTTTTCCCAACTTCACTACCCATAGCTTGATCTCTAAATGAAGTTTAAAATTATGGTGTTGTGAAAAAGCTTGATTCAACTTAGTTGAATCAAACTCGATTACTGACTTCAACCTTCATGTCTTACCATCTTCTAACTTTTCTTTTGAGATGTCTAATCCTTTTATGAATGCCTCATTGCGTTCTTGAAGTCCACTAACTACATTTCTTTGTTCATCATTATCTTTCTTAGTTCTAGATTTCCTTTCATGATTCCTTCTGTCACTTTTGACATTTCTTTCATTGTTCTCTCTCTTTCTGAAGTTTCTTCTATTGTTCCTTCTATCTCTAAATTTTTTGTCCATCTACAATACTTTTTTGTATGTTCAAAGTTGTTGCATAACTGACATACTAGGGTTTTTCTTCTAGGATTCTATTGATCAATAGGTGCATGACAATTATGGGCTATGTGTCCAAGGTTGTCATAATTATAACACATGATATACCTTCTTTCTTCATAAGGTCTTCCTTCTCTCAATGTCTTCTCATCATATCTTCTTCTATTTGTAAGGTTAGTATTTCCAAACATTCTACTATTCCTTCTATCATTATCATATTTAGGTTTCCTACAATCAATTTCTCTATGACCCATACCATGACAATTATGACAATAAAAATCCTTAACATGATTAAATGAATTACTTTTACAATCTCTTTTCATATGACCTATTTCATTACATGAAAAATACTTACCTTTAAATTCATACCTAGTTCCTTTAGGAAAATTCACTTACTTTGGCTCATCCAATATCTCAACTTCCTTGTCTGGTCCAACTTCTTTAGGTTTATCAGAAGATTGATTGGATTCAATCTTATCATCAAATTTATCTTTTTCTTTTAGTTATGATCTATTTTCAAGTTTTTTGCAGACATGTCAAATAGATAACCAAGACCAGCCTTATCATAGGCAGGTCTCTATATTGACATTAAATAATCAACTTTTCTCTACCAGAATATAGCTTCTCAAGTTGTTGCTTGCACTGAGTTAGTTCACCTTTCACAATAGTGTTGTACTCATGAATTTCTTCATGATCTTCTTTTAATGTTTCAAATTCAGATGTCTTCTTTTCCAGACTCACTCTAAGCTCTGTATTCTTAGTCTTCAAATCATATTCAACTTTGCTAGGATCATTGTTCAAACTCAACTTTAGATTAGTAATCTTCAATTCATGCTTCAAGATCTTGTACTCTATCTTCAATTTTGAATAATCATCATCACTAGTTTCAGATTCAGTAGATTCAAGTTTGGATTTGAGATGTTCAATCTTGTCCTTCAATTGTCCAATATATACTTTGGAGTCATCATATCTATCTTTTAACTTATCTCTTTCTTCAGTAAGGAGAACAATTTGTTCAAGTGCCTCTTCAAGGTTCTTCATCAACTGCTCCATATCCATAGGGATCTTACTCAAGTTGTTAAGCCTCTTTTGAGTAATTAGACTTTGATACTAATTGTTAGAAATAGGAATTATTGAGAGGAGGGAAAATTAGTAATTTACAAACTTTAGTTGCCAACTAAATATTATTTATTACTTTGAACCATACATAAGAAAGTAAACAAGTAATATTGAATAGTAAAGATAACCATGCATAAAGATAACTCATAACTGCTGACATATCAGTCAAGTTTGTTATTAGTAACACATACTTATTTAGATTTTGTACAACTACCAATCTCAGTGAATAGTTTACAGTGTTTGGCATGCAATTCAGTAGCCACTGAGCTTCTACAGTTGCTACTGATTCCTTTGAACTAATTCCAGTGGTTACCGAGTAAATTCAATTAGTGTGAAGTTCAGTAGTTCAAACCAAGTAGTTATCTGTATACCAAGTTTATCAGTGGTTACTGAGTTCATAATTTAGGTGATGTGAAGCCAGTGTTAAGTAAGATACTTCATGGTAACTAAGTGATTCAGTGTTTTCCAAGTTACACAATATCTAGCAAGCAATAGTGCAGACCAAGTCCAGGACTACTTGAAAGTGATTAGTATCAACCAAGCTTCTACTTCTACCAAGAGCATCATGATGCCAAGCAGTGATAGTGGATGTTGAGTATCATAACCTCATTAAGTTAGTCTTCAAAAACCCAATATCTTTATGTGGGCTGACTTTGTAATTTTTGTGTCAACTTGTGTCATGGCTGACTTTGTAATTTTGTAAATTGGATTGGTATATATATGTGATGTATTGTATCATATCCAATGTATGGAATGTAATGTAAGTTTTGTGTAATGCAAGTGCAAGAATGCAAATGTGAAAGAAAATGTATTGAATGCAGTAGATAAAGAATTGTAAAGGCCATATTAGTACAAGGAGCAGTAGTGAAAAATCTATCATAGAAAGGTGATCAGTACACTAAGGATTCTCTATCACCAAACTCAGTAGCATACCAGAGATCTACTACTTCATCCTAATAGGTGAACTAGTTAAAATCCTCTAACAAGGTAGACCTAACAATTTTTTCTAAATCTCTTTACCAAGTGCATACTTCATTATATGTTTGTAAATCCTCTCACAAGGTGGACCTAGTAGTCCTAATTGCTCCTAAAAGTGTAGATCATTAGATGTGATCAATGTAATCCTTAACAGGCCAACTTTATGCTACAATACTAAAGTTTGTGGGTATCATCCCTGCCCCAATTTTACTTTCTATTTGGAAGGTTTTTGGGTCACCAAATCTTTGTGTTCAATTGTTGTGGATGCTTTCATGCTTTTAGTTTCTCATGCATGCTGTTAGCTCAGATGTGATGAATTAAATACTAATTGGTTTATTGGATTAAGAATTGAATTGGTAGAAATTTTAGAAGTTACTGATTCACCCCTCCCCTCTCAGTAACTCAACATAGTCTTGAATATTTCCAATAATAACACCATATTTTGTTAACCAGGGAAACCCTGGCCAAGGGAAAACCCCAGTAGGAATGATACCCACTAGATAATATACTGATATATATGTTCCTTGTTAGAGGATGGACCCTATTAGGATTCAATGAGAAAATTCATTATAAAGAGTCCCTATTAGGAGATTCCAATCCTATTAGGAGTTGTATTACAATAGATGCAAGAAGAGCTAGATGCCTAAACATGCATTTCCAATTACAAGAAGAGCCCATTGCCCAAACAAGTCATTAGTCTTCTAGTATATCGGTGATGTAACTTCTTTCCTTGACTAATCTTTGACCTTAGCTAGATCTTAGAACACAAAATCAGGTTCTCAAAACTTCACATATATCACTTGACAAAAGTTCACATATCACAATACAATTTCTAAATACAACATTTGAATTTGCAAGATATCCTTTGCATAGATACCTTTCCTTTTCACAAATTTTTGCTAAGTCAACTAAGACCATATTATACTTTTCCAACTTAGAGTAAACATCTAGGATGTCGGCCCTAATTGGTCAAGTAATTTTTTGTAAATAAAATAATTCCTTTACCTTTAATTTTGCTATTTTATTTCACTAGTAAAACATGAATATCTCTTTTCCATATAGCATGTACTAATGTTTGAGGTTATACATGTATGTATACAATCTCTATCTAACTTTTCTAGTCATAATATGACATTAGCCACATTTTCCATATAAAACAATACACTGTTGTAAACCAATTTCATACTTAGACAGTTTTCTAAGTACCAAAAGCTAAGTATCTTTATTTCTAAGGTTTTCTATAAGCATGTACATCATGTGTTACTATAAATGACAACAATACATATCTTCATTAGCCAATTGTCAACAGGAGCTATCTTAGAATTCAAGAAAGGCCTAGGTGAGAAAGGCATGTCTCTGTTAGGAACTTGCAAAGAGAGGAGAAGTGAGAGGAGAGTGTATTATTGATATTTATTAGTCATGAGAAGTGGTGGTTTGATAGTCTTTTCGGTGGGTAGGAATCCTTGAGAAGGGGAAGATATAAGTTCCTCTAGTACTAGGTTCAAGTAGTGATCCTAGGGGCTCAATAGTGAGTCTAAGGAGTTCTAGAAGAAAGTAGAACTCAAGGTAGAAGGTGACCCTCCCCATAAAATTGGTATCAAAGCCATAAGATTTGTGTCTTGTGTGGTATTTTGTACACTCTTGAATATTTTGGGTCTTTAAAGATGGTGACCAATGCTAAATTGGCTAAGGAGGTAGATGAGCAAAAGAAACTTCTAGAAGAGAAGACCAAGATCCTTGATGAGTCCATAGAGGAGATGAAAGACAAGTTAAAAGAGATGGAAGATGTAGCCCAAGAAAAATAAGGAAAATACCTTATTAGTAGAGTAGGAAAGGAAAAATTAGAGGATGAGGTACTTGAACCAAATCTGTCATTTTGTGAAGGAGAACCATTCCTCAGAGTTCTCAAAGAATTGGGAGGAAAGAGTCTAGAAAATGTCTCATTGTTCCATGGAAAGATGGATGTTGAGGTGGTCCTAGAATGGATTAAGAGTATAGAAAATTACTTTGAATGTGAAAGGATAATAGAGGTACAAAAAGTGAGTTGCAAAATCTAGATTTAAAGGATAGGCACTTACTTGGTGGGAGTTTGTGCAAGAAGAAAGAGAAAGTGAAGGAAAGAACCCCATAGCCAGTTGAAAGGTTATGTTGGTAAAGATAAAAGAAATCTATTTTCTAGAGGATTATGAGATTCCATTGCACAAGCAAAGGCAAAATATCAAGCAAAAGGATCTTGATGTGGCTACCTACACTGAAGAGTTTCAAAAGTTGTCTCTAAGGTCAATAGTGTAAGAAGTAGAGAGCATCAAGGTGGCAAGGTATCTAAATGGCCTTAAGTGGTCTATTCAAGAAAAGTTGATAAAGATAAAAGAAATCTATTTTATAGAGGATTATGAGATTCAATTGCACAAGTAGAGGCAAAATTTCAAGTAGAAGGATTTTGATGTGGCTACCTACATTGAAGAGTTTCAAAAGTTGGTTCTAAGGTCAAGAGTGCAAGAAGTAGAGAACATCAAGGTGGAAAGGTATCTAAATGGCCTTAAGTGGTCTATTCAAGATGAGTTGAGTTTATTTAGTCTCACCACATTACAAAGTTGTTTTTCAAATGGCTAGGAAAGTGGAAGATAAGTTGAGGAAAAAAGGGGACTCAAGTTCCAAGAATAGAGGTAGCGGTAGAGACTTTAGAGGAGGTTCTAGTGGGAGGACCAACAAGAAAAGAAACTATGGTGATTCCAAATAGAATGAGAAGACTAGCAAAAATAGTCAAAGACGTGGCTCAAACAAAGGAAGAGGATCTAATAATGGTAGTAGAGGTAGAAATGGTAACAACAATAGTAGAGGCTCACACTTCAGCAATATGAAATGTTACAACTGTGGCAAGTTGGGGAATCCTGCCTACATGTGTCTAGAGAAATCATCAACATCATCTCATGGAGAGATAAAGATCAACTACATCCAAGAGAAGAACAATTCTAGAGTAGGTGAAGTGATCTTGATATAGAGAAAGGTGAGAACCTCATGTTGAGGGTAGTCTTAGTAAAAGAACTTGTAAAGGAGGAACCAAAGTAGAGAAAATAATTTCTTAGAACCACTTACATAATATTAGGCAAGGTGTGTAAGGTGATTATATACTTAGGGGCTACTAAAAATTTCATGTTAGAGGAAGCAATATTAAAGCTTGGATTAACAAAAATGCCACATGTGATTCATTATAGAGTGACTTGGTTGAATAAAGGGTAGAACATCCTAGTAAATGAACAAGTATGGGCGCACATCACTATTGAAAAGTATCAAGGTAGGATCTTATGTGACATACTCCCAATGGATGCTTGTCATCTATTATTGAGAAGACCATGGTAGTATGACAAAGAAGTAGTACATTATGGAAAAGAGAACAATTTTTCTTTCAAAAAGGATGGAGTCACTTAGGGGATATAGTCCATAGTAGAAGAATAAAAGATAGAGCATGCTACTACCAAGACAATCTTGATGAGTGGAAAAGAGTTCTTAAAGGACTTGAAACAAGAAGAAGTTGGGTTTGTTGTCCTACTGAAGCCCAAAGAAGAATAGGTGAAGAAATTCAGTGTCTTACTAGTGGATATAAAAGTTGTATTAGATCAATTTAGGGATACCATTAGTAATGATACACCATCCACACGATCCCCACACAGAGCAGTAAGTCATCAAATAGAATTTTTTTAGGAGCTTCATTGGCAAAAAAAGTTTCTTATAAGATGACTTTGGAATAGAACAAGGAGATTGCTAGGCAGATTCAAGAGTTTCTAGATCAAGGATTGATCAAAGAAAGCATTAGCCCATGTGGAATACCACTTGTGCTAGCATCGAAGAAAGGAGGTAAGTGGAGACTTTCTACTGATTCTAGAGAAATAATTAAGGTAACCATAAGATATAAGTTTCATAATCCTAGAATAGAATATTTAATGGATTGTCTAGGTAGTACACAATACTTCTCTACAATAGATTTAAAAAGTGGGTACTACCAAATTAGAATGAAGGAAGGTGATGAGTGGAAGATAGCATTCAAAACCATTGAAGGATTATATGAAGGGTTAGTCATGCCATTTGGTCTCTCAAATGCACCAAGCACATTTATGAGACTAATTAATGAAGTATTGAAACTTTATACAGGCAATTTTGTGGTAGTTTACCTAGATGACATTTTGGTTTGCAACAAGAGTAAGGAAGAGAAGAAGGTTGCAAGAAGAAAAGATGACCATTAACATTGATAAATGTGAGTTCATGAAATAAGAACTAGTCTACCTTAGAATTTTTGTATCATGAGGTAAATTGAAGATGGATGAAGACAAGTTCAAAGTAATTCTAGCTTGGCCTACACCAAAGATAGGTATAGTTGTCAGAAGTTTTCATGGATTGGCATAGTTTTATAGGAAATTCATCAAAAAATTCAATGAGATATGTGCTCCTATTATGTTCACTATCAAAGGAGGAATAAAGACAAAGTTCTTGTGGACAAGAAGGGCATATGAAGGATTTTAAAGATTGAAGAAAGAGATAGCTACTAAACCAATCTTGGTACTACCTAACTTTGAGAAACTATTTACAGTGGAGTGTAATACAAGCAACATTGATGTTGGAGTAGTCTTAAGTCAAGAAGGAAGACCTATTTCATTTTTTAGTGAAAGGTTGAATGAAGCCAAATTGAGGTATTCTTCCTATGATCTTGAATTATATGCATTAGTGCAAGAACTCAAGAAATGGAGACATTATCTATTTCTCAAGGAATTTTCGGTCTTCACAAACAATCAAGCCTCAAGCTTCATTAATGCAGAGGAGAAACAAAGTTTGAGGCACATAAAATGGATGGAATTTTTGTAGTCCTACACTTTCACCATTAAGCACAAGAAGGGTATTGGTAAAAAAGAAGTAGATGCTTTAAGTAGAAGGTTGTTGATAGTGTAGGAGATTCAATTGAAAAGCATTGGAGTAGAGGAAATCAAAGATCTCTATGAAGGAGATGAAGATTTCTTAGACGCTTACAAGATGTGCTCATCTTTTGAAAATCATTTTCATAGTGAGTTTGCTAATTTTACATTGAAAAATGGTGTTTTGTTTAAGGACAATCAACTTTGTGTTCCAAAAGGTTTAATGAGAGAGAACCTTATCCAAGAGAAACATAATGGATGTTTGAGTGGACACTTTGGACTGAAGAAAACCCTGGAGCTTGTAAGTAGATATTATTATTGGCCTAGGATACAAAGAAATGTAAGAAAGTATGTTGAACAATGTACCATTTGTCAGAAAGAAGAAGGAACCTCATCAAATACTAGCTTGTATCAACCATTACCCATACTTGATGGACCTTGGGAATGTCTAAGTTTGCATTTCATCGTGGGGTTACCAAGAACTAAAATTGGTTTTGATAGTGTGTTTGCATTAGTGGATAGGTGTAGCAAAATGAGTCATTTCACACCATGTAAAACCACTCATGATGCAAGCTACATCATACATTTATTTTTCAAAGTAGTTAGAATGCATGGCTTACCAGTCAATAAAGTGTCTGATAGAGATGTCAAATTCATGGGTCATTTCTAGAAAACATTATGGAGGAGATTGGGAACAAATTTGTCCCACAGCTCTACATACTATCCTCAAGTTGATGGTCAAATTGAAGTAATAAACAAAGTAATTGGAAATCTTCTTAGATGTTTAACAAAAGAATATGGGAAGACTTGGGATCAAGTTATATCACAAGATGAGTTTTCTTACAATGACAATATCAATAGAAATATTGGTAAGATTTAATTCTAGATTGTTTATAGAAGACACCCCAAAGGAGTTTGTGAGCTTAGAGAGTTAAAAGAACATGAATCAATCAATGGGTATGCTGAATATTTTTGACTCCATGAAAGAAAGAAATGATTTAATTCTAAAGTGTTTATAGAAGACACCCCAAAGGAGTTTGTGAGCTTAGAGAGTTAAAAGAACATGAATCAATCAGTGGGTATGCTGAATATTTTTGACTCCATGAAAGAAAGAAATGATCAGGTTAAGAGAAATCTAATAGAGGAAAATCAAAAATTGAAGGAAAAAGTGGATGAAGGAAGAAGGGATGTACAATTTTAGGTTGGAGACTTGGCATTAGTGCACCTAAACAAATCCAGATTATAGAAAGGAGTGCCTAGAAAATTGTAGATGAGAAGAATTATTCCTTGCAGAATTGTGGAGAAATATGAACAGAGTGCTTATAAGTTTGATTTACCAAAGGATTTAGGGTTATCACCTATATTTAATGTGAAAGACCTAATTGTCAACAAATGACCTAAGATTTTAGAAGATACTAAAAAATAGAAATGGAGAGATACATTTAGGAAATCAAGATACTAGCAAAATAGAAGTGACAAGCAAAAAATATATTGGATTCCAAGGTGAAGAAAATGACAATTCATTGAGTATACACGGAGTATCTTATTCAATGGAAGAGATTACCTACTATAGAGGCTACATGGATCAACAAAGAATACTTAAAGAAATGAGGCATTAGTTTGGCATTGTTGCTGACTAATCCAACTTAGTCTCTTTTTTGTAGAGGGGGAGTATGGTGTAGGAGCTCTCTACATTTTTTCTCGAAGCCCTAGTTAAGTTTTGAGTTCATGATTGAGGAGTGGATTGCATTGAATAAATACATCTAATAAGTGCATCAAGGAACCCATTCTCATTCATATGATATTTACAAATTTGTAGCCAGATAAGCAGTTAAACTCTTTAGCCATGTGAAGTTGTGCAAGTAGTTAAGTCTTTAGTTTCACAGGTTTGTAACAGTCAACTAAGGGAAAGTGTTAAGATATGTGAAGTGGAAAAAGTGTGAAGAAAAATGGTGAGTGTATGATCACAACCTTAAGTGATTATCACTTTAGGAAGCTTGTGAAGCTATGAAGGAAGGAAAGGTAGTAGTTTTACATCATCACCAGTAGAAATTTCAAGTTAGCCTAGTAGCAACAAAGTAGCAATCAAAGGAAACAAGGTAGTTCACAACCTCACAACCCAAAATAGCTAATCCATGTAAACCACAATGAGATGCACTCAAGGGTTTTTCAAGATCATAAGTGTTAAGTGATAGTGAAGTTAGCTATGAAGCTATACTCAGAACCTTTTACAAGGTTGCAACTTAAGTAATCCATGTTTTGCAAGGTTACAAGGTTGAAAAGATAGTTAGTGAAATCAGCCACAAAGACACAATCAAAACCTTTCCATGAGGTCACAGGAGTCAAGAGATAGTTAAGGAGAATAGATGCAAAGCTACACAAGTCTACATTCAAATTTTCACAAGGGTAAACAAGTAGTTAAGAGAATGGGCAATGAAGTTGTGCTAAGACATTTTTGCACAGTCACAAGGTAGAGTAAGCAATTAGGAAAAGAGGTGTGAAGTTGTGACCAGTGTTTGCAATGACACAAAAATGAAGTAGATAGTTAGAGGATAAGCCACAAAGGTGTCAAAGTGTTAAGAAGATAGTTGGCACATCATTACAACTTGGAATGCAGTTGAGGTAGAAAGAGGTGCAATGGAGCAATAAAGACTTGTTTGCAATATCACAAGCCAGAAAAGTCAAAAGAGAAAAAGAATACATGGAGAATAAAATTGGACACATCATCCACAAAGTAGTTACAAGTTAGAAAGGATTTCTAGAGTCAAAAAAGGTGGTTGAACACCAAATCTTGATGATTTTCTAGAACGAGCAGGAGTGGAGATAAAAGCTAAAGGATCTCAAATGGCACAAAAAGGGTTGTGGGATTTGAAATTAGAAGTAATTGTAGAAATAGAGTTAGAAGCTAGTAGAGATTTAATTTTCAATAGATAGAAGCTTTTCAATGTAATCTAATTTTTTGAATTCAATAAAGATAGTTCCATTTTTTGTTGAGTAATTTTAGTATGTAATTTATCTTATGTTGGTAGGACTTGGTAGGTTAGAATTGTGTTGTGTAGGAGTAGACCAATAAATGAATTCTTCTTGATCTCTAACTTTAGTCAAATGGACTATTAGAGTAAGGAAGAATCCTCTGTACATATGTTATTTTCTTTTTTGTTTATGTGTGTGATTGAACTAGCTCAAAATTCAAGCAAGGCCTAGGTGAGCAAGACATGTCTCAAGTAGGAACTTGCAAAGAGAGGAGAAGCAAGAGGTGAGTTCATGATTGATCATTATTAGTCATGAGAAGCAATAGTTTGATAGTCCTTTTGGTGGGTAGGAAGCCTTGAGAAGGGGAAGAGATTAGTTCCTCTACTACTAGGGTTAGGTAGTGATCTTAGGGACTCAATAGTGAGTCTAAGGAGTTCTAGTAGAAAATAGAACTCAGGTAGAAGGTGACCCTCCCCATCAGTTATGTACTTTCTAATGATTAATCAACATCTTAACATGAAATTCCATGTGCAAGATACTTTTGGGGGATTTTTGACCCAAAAGAGAGATATGGGATCTTCTTCTCCCAAATATTTGTGGCATAGGGGTTTTTCTCATTTTCTATCAAAAGCTTCATTTTGCTAACTCAAGTCTTTGATTCCTAGACCTCTGATCTCTGTAGGTCTACATACATTTTCCCATTTGATTAGGACTAGTTTTATTTTCTTCTCTGTACTATTCCAATTTTTTAGAAAAAGATTCTCTCCAGTTTCTTATTAGTACCTTTAGGAACCAAAAGACAATATATATGGTATGAAGGTATGGCTGAAAGGACAACTTTGATTTTGTGGCTCTACCTAATTTGGTTAACCATTTTCCTTTCTAATCAAATACTTGTTTAGCAATTCAGTCTAAAATTGAGTCCCAGGTTTTAAGCTTGTTAGTTTGCATTTCTAATTGAATGCCTAAGTATTTACATGGGAATGAGCCCTTCTTATATCCCATCATATTGAAAATATCATCTTCTAATGTTGGTAGAGTATTAATAAAGAGGATTTTAGATTTCTCAGCATTTACCTTATGTCTTGATGCCTTCATTTAATCTTGAATAATATGTTTGTAGTTTTGGGCTTCTTCTAATGAACTATTGCCTGATAGAATGGTGTCATTTTCAAATTTTTGGTGTGTTATGTTAGGCATACTATTAGTTACTATAATTCCTTTGACATCTCCTAATTCTTGAGAATTTTAATTTCTCTTCCAAAAGCTTTTGCCATTATGATAAAAGGGAAGAATGAGATGAGATCTCCTTGTTTAATTCCTCTTAATATATTGAAAAATCCTTCTAGGGAACTATCTAATAGGATTGAGATTTTAGGAGTGGATATCCAATTAAAAATAAGGTTAATCCATTGGTGTGAGAAAGAAAAAGCTTCTAGGGACTTACAAAGAAATATCCAATCAACCATATCATAAGCTTTATGGATGTCTAGTTTCATAAATATACATGCTTCTTTAGTGTGTTGGGATGAATGAATGATTTCTTGAATAATAATTATACCATCTAAAATTGATCTACTAGGAAAAAAACCCATTTGTTCTTCAAATATAAGTTTGGGAAGAACTATTTTAAATCTAAGTGTGAGTACTTTTGATAAGATTTTGTGAATGATGTTACATAAAACTAATGGTCTAAAATGACTAGGACCATCATAATCCAATGTTTTTGGAATGAGGGTTAGAAAAGTTTGATTAATTTATGTAAGAAGGGAACTCAATTTTTTGGTGACTTCTATAGCCTTACATAAATATTCTCCAAGATTATCTCAACATTTTTGAAATAAAAATGCTTGAAATCCATTTGGGCCTGGTCATTTATTTGGTTTCATTTAAATAGGGTTGTTCTGACCTCTTCTATAGTGAAAGGTTTGTTTAACATTTTGTTATCTTCATCTGTGATTAGTTTAGGAATGATACCTAACATTTTCTTTTGCATTGTCCCATTAGTACCTTCATAGTTATTAAGAACATTTTTATAATAAACCACCAAAACTTCACCTATACTTAGATTCTATTAATGCTTTGATTTTTTATTGTGCTTTATGTAAGAACTTGGTGTTTTGATCCCCTATTGATAGCCATACCTCTCTAGATTTTTTCTTCCTTACCTAGTATGTTTTTCTTTTTTCCTATTAGTTCTTGTTCTTTTAAATATTTTTCGTTATTCATACCATGCTTAGTAATATTTTCATTTACTTTCTCAAGTTCTACTTCATTGTCTATATTTTCTTTAAAAATGTTATTAAAATGTGTTTTATTCCATTTTATTATATTTTCTTTAAGCTTTTTTGTTTAGACACTAAACAATACATTTTGGAACCTTTGAATGAGAACCCATTCCACCATTTTTTATATTTTCCATGAATTTGTCATCTAAAAACAACATTTATACACATTTAAAAGGGATCCTAATTGGTTTAATTGGGTCCAAAAATACTAGACTAATAAAATAATTATCCTAACCTACAAAGTGGAGAATATGAGCTTGAAAAGCCAAGTCTAAGGAAGTAAGATCCCATTTTAAGAAGAATCTATCTAATTTTTCTTTTATGTTGAAGAAGTATAATCTTCTCTTGTTCTAAGTGAAAACACCATTAGTAGTAGGAATATCCATAATATTATTGGATTCTACACAATCTCTAAAATCAATAGTTCCTTGTGAGGTAGATTAAGACCCCCTAGATTTTTCTTCCAAGTTAATAATTGCATTATAATCTCCTCCTATTATAAAGTTCTCCTTTGGATAACTTTCTATAAATCTGCTAATTTCCATCCACAGTTATTTTTTATCTACTGATTGTGTAGGTCCATAAACATTAATGAGTATAAATTGAAAATTATGTCTAGGACTTAAAAATTTTCCTCCCATCCATTTTTTGGATGAAATTAATTTGCTAAACTCAATTTTCCTAGGATTCCATAATCCCAATTCCTATTGAGACACCATTTGACTCTATTAATTATGTGTTCCAATTACTTAAATTTTTTTCTAATCTAACGCCCACTTCCTTATTTAATTTAGTCTCTTGTATTAAAATTAATTTTGATTCAAATAGGATTAAATTTTTCTTAAGTAAGCACTTCTTGCTAGGGATATTGAGTCCCCTAGCATTCCATGTAGTAATCTTCATTGTTCTAAGGGAAGGAGCTTCCCCCTCCCTACATTCAAAACCTCATTGATATTTTTCTAATTTCTATCTTGCCAATAGCATTTCTTAAGTCTCTTGGGGATTTCCTACCTTGCTTCATCTTTTCTCTGCCATAGTTTGGGGCTTTAATGCCTTCCTAATTCATAGAGATGCCAAGATGATTCATATTCTTTTGCATGTTTTCTTGATTTGAAGGATGTATTTCTTTCGCTATTTTTTCCTATTCATCTTCTAGTTCTTGGATAATTTGATCTTCAAGTTTTATTTTGAATTTATTTGTTATGGTTTATTCTCTTTATGGAAAATTAATTTTTGGTATTCTTAGGATCTTCTATGACCTATTCATCCTTGTCTAAAACTCCAAATTCTTCCCAATTTTGGGTGTTTTTAAGTTCATAGTTGCTTAATCCAAACAATATTTGAATAGTTAATAGCAAAAAAAAAATACTCAACTTCAACAATAGACTATGATATATACCTATGTTTCTTAGTGAGCCATGTAATCAACCTTTCTCCTAAAAAGAAAGCTTAATCACTAGTTCTCTTTTTTTCATCAACATTTCTTGCCCAATCAACATTGTTGTAGTTTCATAACACATGCCCCATTTTCACATAGAAAATGCGGAAACCCCTAGTTAAAATTTCTATACCAGGTTCTTAATCTTGAGTACTGGTCATTTTGAACCCTCCCATGGGTCTAGGACAAACCCTAGTCTCTGATTGGGGAGGTTCAAACAAAGAAAAATGTAGGAAAGTGTCTCAATACAATGGTATTTTCATTTTTGGATAGGTGCACACATGTATAACTTTAAGAGGTGCACCTATGCATACCCTTTGGAGGCACATAGATGTACAACTCTAGAGGGTGCACACTTGCACACCTTCTAGGGGTGCACACCTACACACCCTTCAGAATTGCACATGTGCTCACCTTTAGAGGTGCACACCTACACAATCATCCCATGTGCACATTCCCCTAGGGTCTATATAAGATACTAGGCCCCTCTCTTTCTCTCATTTCACTCCTACACATCCTCCAGACTTGCACCTTTGCATAAGTCTTCTCTATGCAACTACACTCTCCCTACTCTCCACTCCCCTGCACAACATCAGAAGGACAAGGTTAGCACTTAATGAATATGTGCACATGCACACCTCCACAAACCTTAAAATTAAGAAAAGAACAAAATAGAACTCTACGGCTTCATAAAGGTGCACACATGTGCACCTCCATGAGGAGTGTAGGTCTACACCTTCCCACATAGAAATACACTAACAATAATGCACAAACACTAGAAAGGGCTTCATGAAGGTGTGCATGTGCACACCTTTGTGTCCATATGAGAAAAAACTTAGACCCACCCCCCCCAATTAGCATTATGCATTGTGCATGTGTGCACCTCACCAAGGTGTGCAAGTGTACAGGTGCACAACTACACAATTAGCCTATTTTAGGGGTAATTTAGCACACATGTAAAGGTGTGCTAGGTGCATTGAAGTACATAATAGATCATTTTGAGAGGGAGGAAGCTACTTTTTCATGCATTTTGAGTGGTTTTGACCTATTTGGGAGTTAGTTGGAGTCTTTTTAGGTCAAGTTTTTACCTTTGGACTAATGTTTTCCTCTCTTGTGAAGATAAAATGGCATCCTCATCTTCTTCCATGGACAAGAAAATGGCTCTAAAACCTATCACATTCAAGTATCAAGGAGCATCAAAGAAGTTAAGGTTCTAAGATGGACATGTTGAGATCAAAGATATAGAACTCAAAAATATTGACTGGAACACACTCCTTACCATCTGCAATAAACCAAAGGAAAGGTTAGAAATGATATATGCACTCATTTGATCAGGACTTGTAAATGTAGCATCTCACCCACCATTAGTTCAATCCTTAGAGTTGATAATGACCCTTGTAGATCACTATATGATCAAAGAGAAGGTCATAAAGAGTGTCACATGAGAGATAGTCCTAGACTTCCAATCCTGAACCATAGAAAAATTATTTTACCTCCCAAGGGTGGATCAATAATTGCAAATCTCATATGATGGGTCAAAGAGATGGTACAGGGACAATGAGAAAGATGAAAAGGAAATAGTGCAATCCTCTTTCTTGATTGATAGAACACTAGAGGACTATAGAGTGGGAAAAGTTGACATAACAAGGGGATACATGAAGGATGATATTGAATATGTGATTGTCCTATTTAGTAGAACCATGGGTCTCCCAACAACAAGTCACCTTCATACTTGGATAGATGCCAATTGATTGGGATACCATCCTAAGTGACAACTTGGATGAGCAACTAGTAGCCTTTGAAGAAGACTCATGCTTCTATATGACATCATACATGGTGTATTTACTATAAGCTAGAACCATGGATTACCTAGACCTTTATAGAAAGAGGAACATGCAAGATGTGAATGCTTAGCCCTATTTGGTATACCCATAGTTGGTAAAGAAGAAACTCCCACTATAAAGTGTAGAATACAGAGTGGTGAATGACAGGTTTATCTTTGTAATCATTAGGTTCATTGTAAGAGATTATGCAAAGAGAATGTTAGTAGAGGTAGTAGCCAAAATTATACAGATCGACATCCACTACATTTAGTTCAAGACCTTCACTTATCCTTAGGTAGCTAGTACCCTGTTGTGCCCAAAGAAGCTCCCAAGATACCCATCAGACAAGCTGATACTCTTGGAGATCAACCACCAACTCACTTCTGCATATGATAGAGTGAAAAAATAACATAAGAAGACATAGGTCTAGCCCATCACAATTCAATTTTGAGTGGGATCAATATCCCTTGGAAGAATATAACTCCCCTTGCCCATTCTTTGATAACATTTAGATGGTGAAACATCTAGCAAGAAAACATTTTGTACATGTTGTTGTTGTAAAGGATCACTAGATGAATGCAATAGATGACTATGATATCTATATAAGGGATTATTGTAGGATGAGTCTATACTTAGTATAGAATGTGCTAAAGATGAAGATTCCTCTCAAGGTCATGGAAAAAGATGCCTTAGGAGTTATGGATCCTTTATACAAAAAAGATAAAATCTATGACCAATTGATTATGAATGTACAAATAGGGAGGGATGAGAATGATGATATGGCTCATTAGACTAGGTGTATATTTGAATTGACAAAAGAATGGATCAAGAAGCCATTTAGAATGGATCTTGTTCCTCAGGCTATACCCTTACAATCCACAACTAAGAAAATCTAAGGCAAAGGTGAGAAGGTCACCATACCAACCTTCTCCACTCAATCCCAGTGAGGCTAGAAATGGTTCATCAAAATGAGTGAGAGGTTGGGTATTTCAAAGTTGATCAGGGAAAGTAAAGGAAAGGGTACCTCCAAGGGAAAAGAGACAAGCATCTTAAGTGCCTACACAATAGGTACAACCTAAATAGGCACAATTTGAGCCTCAAGTAGAGCTAGCACAAGAGCCATAAGAGTAGGCACAGTCAAAACAATCAGAGGAGGAATGAGTAGAGGAGTAGAGGATTCCACTAGTGACAACTAAATAGGAAGAAGCTTCCCTCTTGGCTCCAAATAAAGAAAGAATTGAAACAAATACAGTGTGTATATGGAGGAGGAGACTAAAGAAAAAGAAAAATACTCCATCCCCATAGGTTCTTAAGACCATCCTAGAAGCTGAGGATGAGGAAGAAGAGGAACAAATATAATTTTTCCCCTTGAGCAAAAGAACCTACTCGACCAAAGCTATAGAGGAAGAAAGGAGAAGAAGCTCTACAATGACAACTTCATCCACTCCAAGAGATCCTATCTAAGTGTCAACTTTAGAAGATGAACAATAGAAATGGATAGTAGAGATGTAGGGTGAAGGAACTGATGTCTTCAACCTCTTTGACTTTGACTTTATGCCAGTGGGCATTGAGATGGTGGAAGAGAAAATCAAAGATACTACAACAAGCGAACCTTTAGGAGATGATTGGAATCAATTGGTGTCTCTACCTCAAGGAGCTTTGGAAATTCTACCACTATCATCGCAAGATTTGGCCATTTTGGGTAAAGGGTTGATAACTCCACTTTGGTTACCCAAGCAGAAGTAGAGCAAGAAATTGCAAAAAAGGGGATTTCTAATAGCATTTTGATAAAGTATCCAAGGAAGGAAAAATACTAGAAGAAACTCTAAAAACTCCTCAAGCTATAGAGGTTGGGACCTTAGCCTAACAAGAGATAGAGACTCCTACTAAATATCCTCAATGTGAGAAGACTCTAGAGAGGAGTGATACAAGAAAGGAACCTTCTTGAGAACCAACCTCTTCATCCAAATATATGTCATCCATTGGTACTACAAAAACATGGCTAAAGAGGGAAGTTATGTTTTAATAGAAAAGAGAGTTGGACCTGACACTGGAGGAAGGAATGAAGGAACTAATCAAATTAGTAGAGCGGCCTAAACCACCTAAGGGTAATGCAAGAAAATTGACCTTAATAATGAAGAACCAAGATTGATACATGCTTACATATAGTTTCATTCCTCCTTCTCATGTTGACACTGAAGAAATGACTCCTAAAGATTACCAAATCAAGGAGGTCATGTTGGGAAGGCCTACAATGGATATAGCCAAAGTGATGATCACTACAGGCATGAAAGAGGTGTTTAGGGATATAGATTAGGATGAATTAGAGGTAATCATGTTGTGAAAGTAGAATGAGTTACTCAGAGGCTACCTGAATGAATTTGTGGGCCCCATTGACCTAGAAAATCTAGAGATCACTCTTGGAGTGAAAATAGGAAGAAGGGAAACAAGAATATAGTTGGATCCATTTTTGGAATCATGTCAGCAATAGTGCAACAATTTTGAGGAGAAAGGAGTGAAAATAATACAAGGGAATTTGATCATATTACACTACATCCAATTGAGTGTCAACAAGTTGGTTTCTATAGTGAACCAAGATTTTGGGTTGATCGATGAAGTACATATGTGGGCCATGGACCTATAGGCATTAATATCAATAAAACATCAAAGGTATTAGATGTTGATGGAGGTTCCTACTAAAAAGGAGCTATATAAGCTTGATGACTAGATAGAGAAGATATTAGGAGGGAATAACTAATGAAGGAATTACAGAAAGAGATCCAATGAATTAAGGATAAAAATTAAGAACAATTTTTGGAAGAAAAGATGTACTACAATGCTGCTTGCCTTAAGATTTTTGAAGATGAGTCTATGACCAATATTTTTTAGTGCAATAATTTTTCCAACAATTTAGAGTGACATTTGAAGATGCTTTATTAGATGATGACAAAAGACAAGCATTCAAGATTGAAGAGGTATTGTTGGAGCTGGACACCAAGCTTGAAGATTTTGCTAGTACTCAAATAGAACTTAGTTATTATTGGTAACTAGTAAAGGATAAGTATAGGGCTTTGGATTTATCTGAGGCTAGCCTAGTGGCTGAGATCATAGAGAAGTTTAAGAGTAAACATTCAGACATCATTTTGGTCTAAAGGGGAAGAAAACCTAGATGCTAGAAATTTAGTTTAGACACTTAAAAGAATTTTTGGATTTTTTGGAACATATCAACAAGGTGCACAAGTATGCTTTTTATAGAGGTGTGCCAATAGTTTTTAAGAAGTAGTAGTGCACTAATAGTTAACTAACAATTTCCAATTTAGAGCATTCCATGCACTAGAAACACATTTTGATGGTAGTTCAACTCTAGGAAATGCCTAAAGAAGGTTGAGATCCCATTTTTAGAACTTCCAAAGACTCAAAGATCATCTTGCAGCTTCCTCCTTCTTATCTTCTCATTATTTTATTCTTATGTTTCATGTAAAGGCTCATGCACCCATTAATAAAGATAAATAAGGGTAAAGACCTACTTAGCACCATTTAGAGAGTCAATTTGTATATAATTAGATTTATTTTTTTGTTATTTTTTAGCATGATTTTATATTTTAAGAGATCTCACTCCTAACACAAAGGGAGGAGATGATTTGTTATAAATACGTGGATGTAATATGTACTCTAGGCCATTATTTTGATGCAATAATATACACTATTGGTGCTCTCATTCTAAGTGTATCTATTCTTACTAGAGTGTGTTATTTTTGTGAATGCATGTTCATGAATAATAATGAAGCCAATTGTTTTATTATGTTGTTATGATTGTGTGATCTCTTAGACCTAGTGTTTGCCTCATGTTAATGAATTTTGTTGATGTAACAAATTGGAGAAATGATCGCCCATTGTTCTTCCATAGCATTTTGTCTCGCATGAGCGGACTTTCTATGGCCTTGCGATTTGATGAAACATGAAACATATTTCATTTTATAGTGGCACCTCTACCTCAAGGAGCTCTGGGCATTCCACCACCATCATCTCAAGATTTGGCCATTTTGGATAAAGGGTTGATAACTCCACTTCTTGTAGTTACCAAAGAAAACTAAGAACAAGCAACTGTAGAAAGTGATTTCCAACAACATATCGATGAAGTATCCAAGGAAGGACAAATACTAGAAGAAACTCAAAAAAATCCTTAGGCTATAGAGGTTGGGATCTTAGCCCAACAAGAGATAGAGACTCCTACTGAAGATCTTCAACATGAGAAGCCTCTAGAGAGAAGTGATAAGAGAAAGGAACCTTCTTAAGAACCAACCTCTTCAGCCAATTATATTTCACTCATGGGTACTACACCAGCATGGCTGAAAAGGGAAGTTATGTTTTGACAAAAAAGGCAATTGGACTTGACAATAGAGGAATGAATGAAAGAACTTATCAAAGCAGTAAAGAGGTGTGAGCCACCTAAGGGTGATGCAAGAACATTGGCCTTCATAATGAATAACCAAGATTGAGACTTGCTTGCACATATTGACATTCCTCCTCCTCATGGTGACACCAAAGAAATGAATCCTAAAGATTACCAAATTAAGGAGGTCATGTTGGGAAGGCCTGTAGTGGATACAACCAAAGTGATGATCACTTAATACCTGAGCATCCAGTGGTGTAAGGGCAATACTGTATCACCCAAAAATATGCTTAGTGTTAGTTTTTGTTTAAATTATTTTCATTTCTAGATACTCATTTGGGTCAAATAAAGATTCCAACTCTCATAGCTCCACTATTGGTTTTCTGGGTTAGAGTTTTTGAGCACCTTGGGATACATGTCAATGCAAAAAATAGGTAATTTTGTAACTGAGCAATAATTATAATGAGCTAGAGGGTGTAAGTTGGTGGGATGATTATACATGTAATTTAAAACACTCTAGAAAAAGAATCAAGTCAAAAGGCTTTATATTTTGAAAGGTATTACAGTTTTAAGTTGCCTAGAGACCTCCTAAGAGTAGTTCAAAGTCAGATTTGAGGCACTAAATGGTCTTGTACAGGCCTAAAAAATGGGGGACAACCAAAGTTTCTCCATAGGGCTATAGAGCACTTGGAGAGCTTTCTAAAAATGTAAATGGTTCATCAATTGGAATCCTAGATCAAAAGTTATGCCCCTTGAAAGTTGGACTACCATTTCTAGACTCTTCTAATTTTACACTGACTTCTAATGTATTTTCTAGAACCTTCTATTTTGGCAGTGGATGCCAAATGGTATATTCTAAAATTTATTCCCAATCCTAAACCCAATTTGGTTTACTTAAGGACATTTTTGGCATGTAAAGGCAATTTTTGGTGGAGTTTGGGAGAAGGTACTGTGAGAAGGGTTTTCACCAGAACTTGATAACATTGTAACCTTGTACGGCATGTTGTGGAGTCTATTTTTATTGTACTGAATGTAATAGCATATCATTTTTTATGATAATATTCCCCCTTTTCCTATTGTGTTCATTTTTTTCTTGGATTGTACTCCATCATCACTACAGGCATGAAAGAGGTGTTCAGGCATATGGATCAAGATTAATCAGAGCTAATCACATTATGAAAGAAGAAAAAGCTACTTGGAGGCTACCTAAATGAAGTTGTGGGCCCTATTGACCTAGAGAATCCAGAGATCATTCTTGGAGTGACACTAGGAAGAAATGGAACAAGAACATAGTTGGATCCATTTTTGGAAGCATGTTAGCAATCATGTGACAATTTTGAGGAGAAAGGAGTGCAAATAATACATGGGAATTTGAACCTGTTACACTACATCGAATCCAGTTCTAACAAGTTGGTTTCTGTAGTGAACCAAGATTGATGGATGAAGTACATAGCTAGGCCAAGGACCTATAGGTGTTAAGATCAATATAAGGTCAAAGGTATCAGATTTTGATAAAGGTGTATACTAAGAAGGAGCTAGATAAGCTTGATGACTGGATAGAGAAGATATCAGCAAGGAATAAGGTAATGGAGGGATTGCACAAAGAGATCCAACGAATTAAGAATAAAACTCAAGAGTAGCTTTTGGAAGCAGAGAGGTATTACAATGCTGCTTGCCTTGAGGATTTTGAAGATGAGTTTAAGATCAATCTTTTTTCAATGTAATCATTTGTCTAAAAATTTAGAGAAACATTTAAAGATGCTTCATCAGATGATGACATAAGAAAAGCATTCAAGACTGAAGAGGTATTGTTGGAGTTGGACACCAAGCTTGAAGATTTTTCCTAGTACTTGGATAGAAGTCAATAATCACTAGAAACTAGTAAAGGATAAGTATGGAGCTTTGGATTTACCAGAGGCTAGGCTAGTGGCTGATATCATAGAGAATTTTAAGAGTAAACATCTAGACATCATTTTGGTCTAAAGGGGAAGAAAACCCAAATGATGGAAATTTAGTTTAGACACTTAAAAGAATTTTGGATTTTTTTGGAACCTATCACCAAGGTACACAAGTGCATAGGCTTCCTTTTCATAGAGGTTCATGGACAATTTTTAAGAAGTATTAGTGTGTTGACAATTAACTGATGGTTTCTAATTTAGAGCATTCCCTGCACTGGAAACACATTTTGACGGTAGTTCAACTCCTAGAAATGCATAAAGAGGGTCGAGATCCTATTTTTAGAACTTCTAGAGACTCCCAAATCATCTTACAACTTCCTCCTTCTTATGTTCTCATTCTTTTACTCTTTTGTGTCATGTAAAGGCTCACGCACCCATTAATAAAGATAAACAAGGGCAAACACCTACTTAGCACCATTTAGAGAGTAAATTTGTATATAATTAGATTTTTTGTTATTTTTTAGCAAGAGTTTTCATTTTAAGAGATCTCACTCCTAACACAAAGGGATCAGATGATTTCTTTATAAATACATGGATATAATATGTAATCTAGGCCGTTATTTTGATGCCATAATATATGTTATTGTTGCTCTCATTTTGAGTGTATCTATTCTTGCCAAAGTGCATTATTTTTGTGAATACATGTTCATGAATAATTATGGATCATATGGTTTTATTATCTTGTTATGATTGTCTAATCTTTTAGATCTGGTGTTTTCCTCATGTTAATGAATTCTACTAATGTAACGAATTGGAGAAAGGATCACATATTATTCTCACATAGTGTTTTGTCTTGCCTAAGTGCACTTTTTGTGGCCTTGCAATTTGATGAAATGTGAAACATATTTTTTTTTATATTGAGTTCCCATCAATGATTGCATTAGTGAGGTTGAGGAAGCATTGCTCCTAATTTCATTGGTTTCCTACCTGATTTTTTTGGTGACTTTATTCATAGAAGTGTTGTTACCATGGTTTATGTTTGTTAGGAATTTCTCTTTCAAGTTATTTTCTTTAATCTCATTACTCTATCTTTGTTATTTGATTTTCTAACACTTGGTTAAATTAGCAATTCATATTGTTGCATTGATAAATTGCATTCATCATGAAATAGAAAATACCAAATATATATCTTTTTTAGTTACTTTGCAAATATAAATAGATCAAACAGATTATCCATAATTGGTTTGAACTATCCAAGGCCTCCTCATGAATATACACATTTATCTTCAATTGAGCAAATTTCATAAGGTTTCAAGACTGCCTAGAACCTTGGAGTTAATCCTCGATCAATTTTTCAAGAGAGGGATTCACAAGGATCCATGTCATTCAACATCATGCAAATGAAAACTCAATGAGTATTAGTATAAACTTAAGCTCAAAATCACCTTTTTCATGTACCATAATCTATAGTCTTTTTTCCTTTAAAATATCTAAATATCCTCTTAACTACAGTCATATGTGTCTCCTTAGGATTAGTTGGGAATCTTGAAACTATTCCAACTACATGTGTAATATAAGGTCTGATGTGTACTACATACTACAACTTCCCAATCAATGATCTGTATTGTATCTTACATGTCAACAGTGTTATCTTAGACAATTTGCATTCAATGACCATAGGGGTGCCAACTAGCCTTGACTCTTCCATAAACATTGTCTTCAATATCTTCTTTGTGTACTTAGACTAAGTCACATATATACCACCTTTTATTTGATGAATTTGTAAACCAATGAAAAACTAATATCACCAAATATAGACATCTCAAATTCTTTTCTCATTTAATTATCAAATGATTTGCAGAACACATCATTACCACCAAATATTATATCATCAACAAATATTCAGCAATAAGGACCTTATTTTCAGCTTCACTTTTCAAGTACAAGTTTTTTTATTTATTTTTAAGGCAAAGTGGATAGGACTACACACCCACACACACACACACACACACACACACACACATATATTTATTTATAAATAATCTAATTCAAGAGCTCCTTAGCAAAAGAACAAGTAATAAAAACCTAAATCCTTTCTCGAATACAAATTTGAAATATTAGACACATAAATATTTCCAAATGTACTTTGTGAGTTCAGTTGAAGATTCCATGATTGGCATCAACTAAGTAAAGCCTAAAGCCCACAAATTATAGAATGGGATGGAGCACTACCATCCATGTACATGTAAGAAGAAATTGTACTATATGTTCACAAGCCATTTTATCTCTAGAGATGCTAATTCCATGACCATTGGATATTCCAAACACAACTCAACTAGATTGAGAGAGCAAACTTGTTCTCCATCACACCTAGATTCACAAGTAGATTAGTGAGTTTATTCCCTTCTTGCAGAGTATGAGAGATTGTACAATTAACAAAAAAATTCATGAGCTACTAGATAAGATCCATAATGTATGATATATGCCAATTTAGTATATTCTTATTGAGACAAGCATTCATTATGATCATTAAATCACCCTCAATGTGCACATTCATATACCCACCCTTCTAAGCTAGGACTAACCTAGCCAATAATTCATGGACCTCTGTTGAGTTATTAGTTCTGAGATGAATGGGGCTAGCCTTCAAGGTTTTCAAATGTCCTTCGTGATCCCTGATGCACACACTGATCTCAAATTTTCTTAGATTCCCATACAAAGATCCATCAAAATTCATTTTATAGAATCCATGAGTAGGGAGGCCCATTTAATTGAAGTTATGTCTACAGGTTTTCTTCTTTAAGGCTAAGGAATTGTTCTCATTGGAACAATGATGCCTTTCCATTCTCTCCTCATTTTGACATCCCAAATTGTGAAGTAATGATTACATCTACTATTAACTAGATTAGCATTCACTGGCTTCACAATATTGGCCTCAAGATGCACTAACATATGAGAAAGAGATGAAGTTTCTTGTCTAAAAATATGTTTATTCCTCTCCCACCATATTGCCCAAATCACAGCTGTGGAGGTACATTTCCAAAGATAATGAAATAAAGATTCAAAAAATAGAAGCAACCATGACTAACACAATTCCCATAAATTATTAGGAAGAGGCATAGAGTAATTGAGTTGAAGAAATCCAAATGCTAGCAGTCTAGGGAAAAAGGACACCTCATGAGTACATGATCAACTATATCAAATTCATCATGGCATAGGACACATTTAAAAGGTTGTGCAATCCAAAGCGTAGTCAATCTTTCACTTGTTAGAATCAAATTTCTTAAAGCTAACCAAGAAAATCAACCTACTTTTGGTAATACTACATTGTTTCAACAAAGAGAGAATGCTCTACAAACTGGTTTCCTATAGACCCTACTTAGAAGAACCAAGTAACCATCCTTAATAGTGTACTTACCGCTTCTTGCCAGCACCCATAAGAGTGTATCCTCCCTATTAGATAAGAAGACTCCCCATTCTAAATAAATTTGTTGTAAGCATTGTGTGCTAAAATGTTGACACACTTCTATGAGTCATTATATCTAAGATTGCTCAAGAATGAGGTCTCAAATGGTGACTCATTGCTCTCTATTCATAGAGTGCAAAGGTTTGTAATAGAGGCCCTCAGTTTGACTTAGTTTGTTCCCATGCAAGTACACCATAAAATGAGAGATTCAAAGATTAAAATATGCATGCAAATGAAGATGCAAGCTAATCTAAATGATAACAATACAAAAAGGAAATCTAATCTATGAAAGGAAATAACAATGCAAGATTAATCTATGAAGCAAATGTGATTCTAAGCTAATATGAAAATGCAAGGATGAAGCATGATGGTGGAAGCCATGGATGCATGAGAGAAGAAGACAAGAAGATAGAAGTTTCAATAAAGCTCCAATGTCCAAACCCTAAGGCTCAAACCCTAATGCTCAAACTCTTCAAAAATTGCTCTCCAAACCTACAACATAACAATACTAAAGCAACTAATATCTATCCAAATGAGAACGAGAGTCCTCCTTAAAATGGAAAATGTGGAAGTGGGAGTCTTCTCACAAGAACAATATGGGATAAATCCCTAAAAAGGCAAGAGGAAAAATCCCACCACTTAAAGATATGTGCAAAAAAAGGGAATCTTTATGAGATTTTATTTGTTTTATTTCTTTTTTCATCAAAAAGAGAACTTTAAGTGGGGATTTATTTATTTAATTAAAAGAGAGATTTTCTTTTAATTAAATGAGATAAGATTATTTAATTGGAAGGGAGATTTGAATTAAATAAGATAAAATTATTTAATTAAAAGAGAGATTTTATTTTAATTAAATAAGATTATTTTATTTATTTAAAAGGATGTTTTCTTTTAATTAAATAAGATAAGATATTTAATAAAAAGAGAGATTTTAATTTAATAAGACAAAATTATTTAATTAAAAGAGAGATTTTCTTTTAATTAAATAAGATTATTTTATTTATTTAAAAGGGATGGTTTCTTTTAATTAAATAAGATTATTCATTAAATAATCAAACCTTAGGAAATATTGAAATAATTAAATTAATTGCAATTTGATCAAAGAAAATGATTTTAATTGATTCAATAAAATATTGCAATGCATTGATTCAAGAAATTGATAAATTGATCCAAGAAATTGATAAATTGAAGAATTTGGGGCCCATAGTCTAGGTGACCTTTTTAGGGTGCATACATTTGCCCCTCTTTGACTAATGTGTGATCATTTTAGGAACACATGTAGTCAAAGAATGGAGTTGAAGTGTGAGGTCGATTTGGGATCACAAAACAACACAGATGTGTGGTCAACTTAGGAACACATCAAGACAAAGAATACAATTTTTTATAACAAGTTTGTCTTGACAAAGACAAGGTTGTCCCAGGAAGAACAAAGATTGATAAAGCTGAATCAAGGATTGAAGTTTGATAGGTATTGCCCCCTCATGATCGAAATCGGAATGAAATAGAGGAGAAAAAAACAAATTGATAAATTTGTTCAAATTGAACTAAAGATGAGGTTCTTGATGCAAAATGAAAAATATAAGGATCACAGAACCAAGCTAGATCATCAAGCATGAAAGATTAAGCCCCAAAGTTGAATTAGAAGAGAAGAAGCAGGGTGAAATAAAATGTATGATAGAATTTTGTAAGAGGTGGAAAGAAATGGAAAGAAGAAAGAGAATGCCTCAAAATCAATCAACTATTTAAGATAGAAAATTTTGATTGAGATCACGAAAGAAGATAAGGAAATGAAGATCAATACATGACCACAGTTGATTAAAAGTCCAAAAGAAAGATGAAGGAAAACCCTCACAAACTCATAATGTAGCCTAAAAATGCAAAGCAACATGAGGTCTAACAATGCAAGCTACATTAAAATGCAAGGGTGTACTCACAATAGAGCAACTATAACAAAGGATTTTGTGTTCATCATTCATGAAAGAATGTGAAGGAACATATTTTCATCATTGGGTCATTATTAACAGATGTCATAAAATCACACAATCATCAGCAGTCACAAGCACAACTATGAAGATATGAATGTGATTTATATTGGATTGGAATGTAGAAAGATTCTAACATAAGCATCAAATACATAAAGATCAAGATGACTTTCATTTTAGCTTACCCAATTTAATGTGGCAAAACCATGCTCGCATCAAGGAATAGATGTTGGGAGGACCAAAAGAACGGTTGTGTAAAAGTAGTTAAGGATGATGCCTCAAATCTCGTAAGTGTTTCAAGAGGACAACAAGAGACACTCTAGAGTTTTAATACCACACCCACAAGCAGAAAGCAAAGAAAAATATGCTTCATTCCCCAAGTCCTTTAGCTATGCATACCTGAGAGGCTAATTAGACAAGGACATTCAACAAAAATTAATAATAGTCAGTATACAAAGAAAAGATCATGGCATAGCTCAAGCATTAAGTATTTGTGTTTTATAAATTTAAGTGCGTTAACTGATACTGAGTTCAAAGGATAAGGATCGACTGCTTGCAAGTAGGTAAGATCACATGACAAAATTGGGTAAGACCAGACCAATAAGTGTTAAAAAAACACTCAATGTCAGGGGTTGTATTGAAAAATACAGTTGGGGTGGTGTTGAAAAACATCATTTGCGAGGTGTCCTAAAGACTAACACATCTAAGAGACCAAAGCTAACACAGTTATGCCCTCTAGACAAAGAAAAAGACCAATTCCAAACCAAGGAACCAAGGACAAGGAATGATGGAGAAAGGTTAAGTGTCAAGGACATGTGCTAAGAAATAGGGGTGCAAAAGCCTCAACTAGCATCTATTTCCATGTTTTCACCACTTGGATTTTATTGTAATTTTCTTTCAATTTTTTTTTTATTTTTAGAATATATAGTTTTTTTGGAGATACATCAAAGCGTCTATTGCTAGGTTTTCACTAAGATGATCATTTTTTAGGACATTTTTTTATTTTTAGAATTTTTGACAATATATCATTTTCTTTCGATTTTTGAATTTTTTTTTTTTTGGATTTTTGAAATATATCTTTTTTTTTTTGGATTTTTGAAATATATCATTTCTTTTCAATTTTTTCAGGATCAATAAATATATACAAAGGATGCCCCAAGACTGAATGGGCATCAAACTCCCAAGCAAGATCACATCGTGTAGTCCCAATGTCTAGCAAGGTGGAGGACGAGGGAATAACGAGCTAGTGGAAGATATGGAAGATAAGAGAATGAAGGAGAATGAAGAGAAGACATCCTCAAGGAAAAACTCTTCAAGTGTACCCAAGCTAGGAAAAAATTGTTATGTAAAGCATATTTGGACAAGAAATGAAAGGTCACCATAGGATAAGTCACAAAAGCGTAATGCAAAAGTAGGAAACGATGTAGTTCAAAGAAGTAGAAATGTCAAGAGACTTCATAGCATTGTGTTTTATTTTTTTTATTAGATGAAGACCAAATGAGAAAAGAATAGAGAAAGACTAGAATGAATGGAGGAAAATAAATATGAAGGCTAAAAATGAAAGGAATGAAAGAAATCTCATCGTAAGATAGCTCACAAGATAGCCAAATGTTCATCTATAGGTCAATATTGTCAAGATCAAAGTGAGATAACAAAATGGATGAAAGATGTAGAAAGACTATGCATGATTGTTGATTGCCATTTTTTCATCATGATACTTATCCTAGTTGCCACAAGGGAGTGTTTTTCACCATAGGACAATTTTTCTCTCTTTAATTTTGCTACCAAGGAACCTTATTACCAAGTTTTCACCAAGGCATACTTTCAATTTTTTCATTTTTTTCCTTAGTTTTTTTCTTCTTCTTTTTTTAATTTTCTTTCTTTTCTATTTTTTGAATTTTTTGGAAGAAGGCAAGCTTTTTAGATAATTCTCTTTGAAAGGATAAACCATGATATTTCAATTATCCAAAATGATATGCTCAAATATGCTGATAGGGAAAGGAAGATGGAAGAGAAAAATAGAGGATAAGGTTTTATGCAAAGCAAGTGAGGTTGGAAGATAGGAGGAATAGGAAACTGAGGAAAATGGATAGAAGGTCAACTTCACTTGTTGTTCAACATTAGACTCTTTCAAGAGAGATTTTGGAATCCATATTGTCATAGACTTTTCATTTTCTTTTGATGATTTAGAGATAATATCTTCAATGATGGATTTTGGAACCCATATTTGTTTTGTAGTTCTCTTTTTAGATATCTCTTTTGTCTTTATGCCTCTATGTCAATTAGAGGAGACATGGTGATCTTCTTTTTTAGTTGGATTCTTTTATTTCTTCTTTTTCTTGTATTGAAAATTCAACTTACTCGCAAAAGACTTGGGACTTATGGAAGAAGAAGGAGGATATGACTGGTTTAAATGGGTGGATGGATAAAAAGGATTCAAGGATATGCATTTATGTTAATTGTGAGGAAAGATAGGAGATGGAGGGACATAAGGACCCAAGATGGAAGGAAGACATGAAGCCCTTGGTATTGGTGAAGGAAGTCCAAGGATGGACATAGCAGATGAGAAAGAATAATCAATAAGTCCATCAACATCTATATGACAACCAAGGACATCAGCATCTTTAGAGTGAGCATTAGGATTTTCAATAGGATCATGATAATCTTGAATAGGAGAAACTTCTTTGATAAGATTTTTTGGAGCTTGAAAAGACTTAGGAAGAGTAGAAAGTGGAAGCAAACATGGAGTGGTAGAACAAGAAGATGGAGGACTTTAAACTTGGCAAGAATCCTTGTATAGCATAAGCGTAGAATTTTTCTCTTGATTTTCAATAGGCTCAATATTGGAAGTAATAACACCATTTTTAATAACCTTAATGAAGTATCATATTTAGAAAATGCAAGTGTACTAAGGTTATTTTGATTATCAGAAAGCTCAATGTTGTAAGTAGTAGCTTGATCTTGCTTAGGAGAAGACTTAAGTCATGGTGGAATGAATGAGAAATGATGTGCAGGATCAAAAGAACCATGAAATAGATAAGAGACATCATGAAAAGGATTTGATGACATGGAGGGTTCTTGATCTTGATCTTTCTTGACATTTTTATCTTTAGCCTTTTGAGAGTCCTCTTGAAATGAAGCCACTTCTAATGACAAGGGATAATATGAAGTTTGCATGATAGTATCTCAAAGAGATAGTGAATGACTAGTTGAAGTGAGCATAGTAGGAATAACATCACATGAAGGTTAAGCATCTTTAGTCTTAGTAGCATGAAAAAGGTTTGCAGCCAAGTGTAGATTAGCTTGAGTTTCTTTTAGAGGTAACCCTTGAGAATACACATAATCAGTGTGGAAAGCATAAGGCTCTTTGTTTGATGAAGGTATGTTGGATAGTTTTGAAGTTTTAGAAAGTTCATGAGTGTTAGAAGAAGTGGAGGTATCAAGGAAACTATTATTTGGCATAGGTTCATCAACATGGTCTTTCTCAAGAGAAGTATCCTCATGAGATAAATCTTTAGGAACTTCAACATCAATGATTCCATCATCAATAAGATCTGGAATTACATGTTTCAACACAATAAAATCTTCATTTTTATGACCTTTATTTCTATGGTAACCACAATAGTGATCATCTCTCCATCATGGAGGGTTTGCCTCAGGTTCATAAGGTCTAGATTTGTATGGTAAAGTAATTATCTTTTTTGTAACTAAGGTCTCAAGCACCATCTCATATGAAAATTTGAAAGGAGTAAAAGTTCTCTCAAAATTATGTCTAGTACCATTTTTTTCTTTCTCATCTTGGTCAAAGATAGGTCCATCATGAAATATTGGCATATGCTCAAAGGAGTCATTACTCACTTTCTCTCTTAAGAGGTCTTTGGATGTAGAATATGAAGACAATTGATATCTTGGATTATAAGATGTAGACCTTAAAGAAGATGATTCATGTAATGATGTAATCTTCTCCTCTAATAATTTTTCAAATTTAGATTGCATTCTCATTATGCACTCAATGAGATAAACGTAAGTAGGATCATTTTTCTCTTCTATCTCTAACAAGGCTTGTCTCTCCAACTCTAGGAGTCTAAATTTCTCTTCCTTTGTAGCTTGTTCATCTAGGAAGGCTTTCTTTTCATGCTTAATTTTCTTAAGTCTTTGGCGAGTTTGAACTAAGGGTAATTGGTTTAAAACAACTTGAGGTCACTTTCGTTGATCTACTTGATATCTTGTTGTAACTAACATCAAAGAAAAAGTACTAGTTGATAGGACAGCCCTAATAAATGTTAGTACCAAACTAGGATAGTAAAAGCACTCATTTGTCCAAAATAGAGATGATAAGATAGAATTTTTGCAATAGGCATAAACCAACACTACCATAGGGATGCCCACTACTTTGGGTGAATATCCTTGTACAGATGAATCAAGAGGATGATTCACCTAAATTATAATTAATTGAAACTGAATTTGAATGACAAGAGATTACTAAGAGTCTCCAAGTGTGTTATCAAAGAATCCAAAGTTTTATCTTCTTTAGAAGGATATTTTCTAACTCATCAACTCCAAACAAGGTCACTCGTAAAATCAAAGATTACTAATTCAAGAGGTCAAAACACAATAATACAAGGTGCAAATAAGCTTCCAATAGTGGGGTAAGTGATCTAATCTGACCCAAATCAACCAAGGAGGACTAGAAATGATAGAACAACAAATTGAGAAAGGTTTCAATTCAGGAGCTTAGTTTTCTTATTTGTTTTAATTGACCAACTAGATGTATCAATAGATTTTTATCATAAATTAGGCATGCAAGACAATAATCAGGGAGTTCAAGAAAATGTCTACAAGTAATGGGAAAGGGACAAAGAAACCTTACACACAAACAAGAATAGTGTCTTAGTATGAATCTAATCCCAAAAACCACTACCATGTATGTTCTCAAAATGTTTTCCAATCACACACATAGTCCTAGAAAAGAAAATTTGGGATGCACTATGGTTCTTAGTAATGGTCAACTCTACAACTCTTGCAATCTCAAGTGGGATAAAATTTGAATCCTTGCACGCTAGGGTTTTGATACATGCTGACAATTTAATCAATTAGAGATACTGAGGAAATCTAATAGCCCAATAAAAGACTACACCCATGGAGATTTCTTTCACAAGGACATTCATATAGTAGGTGTTGCTACTATGATGAAAGTGGCAACTATCGATTGAGGTTCTATCCACGCAGTTTACTCAATAACAAAAGTGTCCACTATGGTTAACCCTCTCTAATCAAGGAAGACTCACAAAATTTGACCACATGGGGACTTAGTTCAAATTCAAGGGTTCCAATTTTTTGATGTTCCCAAAAGGGAATAGAACATAATCCTCAAGCCTCTTCAACTCACCCAAACATAGAAAATAGATTCATTGACACACTCATTCGAAATCACTTCACTGAGGTTTAGAAACCCAACAACAATCACGACCAATCTCAAGAGAGAAAGTACAAGCAAATTTTGAAGACAAACCAAGCAAGACAATGAAATAATATCAAATCCTTCCCTACCTACAAGGAGATCCATCATCAAGAAGAGCTTAGCATGTAAGGAAAGTGAATGAAGCCCACTCTCTCAAGATTACTACAAATAGTGTTCATAGGGTCTAATTATTATGTGAAACATGTATGTAAGAAAGCAAATCTAGGTCCAATTTTAGAGCATCAATCAAAATGTGAATTATGAAAGCATGTGAAACACTCAAGCTAAATACATGAGAGGTTCACTTTTAATTTCAAAGTCCAAATGTTATAGAGATGTATAAAAATACTGATGAGGCATATTAATGTCTTAATTTTGATATAGTTTTCATAGTTCGGACTTACTCTTTGTGCTTTGTCAAAAACATTTCCAAAACATTTATATAAATATCTTGTGAACTTATGCCAAAGACAGCTAGAACTTACTAAACCTATGGGTAGTGTGTGTTGGTGTAAATTAGTATTCACTATTTACACTTACTTAAGTTTACTTAGGTTAATGCATTATTTTATTATTTTCCATTATTTTATTAGTTTTATTTGTGAGACACTTAGGATTTTGTGCCCCTTTTTGAGTTGTCATGTTGATAACATAGGAGTACGCAGCTCTATTTTAGCACATGGTGTCTACAACACTGATTTACATGTCACACCCTTGTAGGCTTATCCTCTCATCATCGCACATACTTTCATGTTTAATGGAGGATAACCCATATCTGGTGGACATGTGTTTGGTTGTATGACACATCATGGTGTTGATTATGAGGCATTCTAAATGTATCTCAGAGGCCTTTTAATATAGGCACTCCTAGTGTACTCTCATCATGGCATATTGAATATATTATCATTCTGATCATACTCTCTCTCTTGGTCTACAGTTGTGCTTTTGTTTGAGTTCTTAGTTCCTAGGTGAATTTTTCCCTTAGAAAAATTCTTACATGGTATCAAAGCTCTTGGAGAATTCCTCTACATGAAGCCATTCGAGACCATCATCTTGCTTCATCACCGTAGCCTAACTCTAGAGTATTGCAGAAATTGGGAGCATCTAGAGTGAGATTTGACCTCACCATTGCATTCAAAATGCTGAACTGGTGAAAATTGACTATAAACTCAGCTACCCTAGCCCAAAGTCAACAGTGAGGCAAATTTTTTTTGCAAATCAAAACTCAGAGGCCCTGATTTGCAGTTCGGGTATGGTCATTATTTTCAAATTTGTAATTTTAACTTCTCTGCAATTTTAATATTTTGACTGTATTTTTTTGGATTTTTTTTTAGCCCTACGGGCTGTTAGCGGAGAAATTTCTCGATAGAACCAGGCTATGAGCTCCTGGCCCTGCATAGTATTTTGTTTTGTTCACAAGATAAAGTAATTTTTCAATGAGAATATTAGGCATCAGATTTTTTAAAATTTGACCACATAACTAGAACCTGCAATTGTCCCACCGACCACCTACATCGGCGAGTGGCCTCACACAAGCAAATTTGGCCATCATAATCCAACTGCACTTACCATTCAGTGGTCAATTTCAATAAACCTCTGATGGACTACCTTTTGTTTTGATGAGAGCGGCCTTCTCTATTTAAACATCTACTATCTTAGCCCACATTGCATGTGTGATTATACAATCCTGGCCCACTATCTACCCTTTTTTGCCCGCATTTCTCCAAACCTCTAGCTGTAGTGACAACAGTCTATTCCATTGTAGATCCTGTGCATGCAGTGTGAGTATTTTTGGCGATTGTTGTAAGTTCTTCCTTTGCCCATGATTTGTGATCGTGATTGTAGATTTTCCAGCTTGACAATTTTTTGGTGATGTAGTTGAGTTTTCGATAGTGACTGTTGGTAAATATTTTGATGCACCCAAAGAATATATTGGCAACATTTTTTTTAAACATTTAGTGTCGCCTTTAATTCTTCTTGCTGTTGTTTTAAGGAATTTGAAAGTCATAGGGTATATTCTAGTTGGATCGGTGAAGTACAATATTCCCACCCATGACTGTCTTTCCTGCCTCCTTTTTATAGATTGGCCACACAGAAGCATTCAATAGGCCGAACCCCCTCCATGCAGTCAAATCCATTTCTGACACGTGGATGGATAGCTAAAGAGCCACGTGTTCACACTTGACACATAAGTGTAGATCCCGACATTGCCAGGTCTACCATGTGGATAGGCAAATCATACTTTTTTTCCATGTAGTCATCTGTATGTTCCCTACAGTACGAAGATAGTCAGCATCCTCATCACCTAACATGTCAACAAGGGGTCTTCTTTTTTCACTGACGTCACATTTTCACTAGGTTAAATTTGACACCCATTTGATCATCAAACTTGGGCAATTTACAACTAAAGTGACGATTGTTTGTTTGTCAAATTTAGACTCATAGTTTTTGCTCTAGACCCCTCTCTAGATTGCATTTTAGTTTGGTAGCCTAACTTTGTGAGCCCATATCTCAGACATCTAGACTCCAATTTAGGTGTAATTTTTTTTGAAATTAGGTAGAATTTCCTAAATCTTCCAGTGGTGGTGTATTTTTCTAGTTTTGGTGCACAAATTTTGTAGAAATTATATTTTTTGGTGACTGTACCTACATAATCCTACATTTTGCAACATCAAAAGCTTCGTACAGGCACATCTAGTCACTTTTTCAGGTTTCATTTTTTTTGAAAGTGAGTATTTTGAGGGTTGTGTGGACCAATTTCTTACTTTGAAAATTAGCCCTTTTTTGGCATTGTAAAGCTTTAATTTTTTTTCATAATTTTTGTAAATCTGAGCTACAGTGCTTAAGTGATAGAATTGAGCCTCATAAGGTAGTTGTAAACGAAAAACTAGAAAGTCCACTTTGTTCATTTTGACAAGTGGCTCATTGTAAACACACTACTTATAAAGTGCCAAAGCATCTTTCTTGGGGGGGTCTTTTAATTGAGTGAAAGGGGGGTGTGTACTATGTTTATTGTGTCTCTCTATTGTGCTCTTTTCATTTTTGCATCATGGGTTTTAAATATCCTCCTCTAACTTACACAATTATTCTACATGGAAAGATATTGCATGGAGTAGATTAATAGAAAAAGGATATAGTCTTTATGTTGATGGTACAATTACCAAACCTACTGATGCTAAATAACTCATTGATTGGAAAAATTAAGACCGACAGGCTTTAGGAGTTATCAGGAGTTGTGTACATGGGGATCTTCTCTTTCACATTAAAAATTGTTCAGAATCCAAAGAATCTTGGAATAAATTTGAATAGTTGTATGGTAAAGTGGATGAACAAAAGGGATTTCAAATTGAAGATGATCTACTTCTCTTAGATCTTAAGCATTTTGATACAATTTAGGATTACATCATCAAATTCAATGAGTATAGGGCACTTATAAAAGATTGTGGAAATCCCATGAAGGATGATAGGTTGATTCAATACATCTTGAAGAGGCTACCTTCCAAGTATGCTAACTTTGTTTTGAGTTTTAATACTCATAGGTTGACCATGGGATCTGCTTACCACAAGCCTTTCTTTGATACATTTGATGAGATGTTGATTGTTTAACAATCTCATTTGATGGATTTTGGACTTCTCAAGTCATCAAATACCAAAGCCTTGGTGGCTAGTGATGAGCATAAATCAAGTCAAGGGGGGAAAAGCAATAACAAGAAGAAGCAGTGGAAGTAGAAATCACAATCTAAGACACAACAATCCTCCTCATAACAAGGCAGTTCTTCTTCAAACAAGAAGGGAAGTAATGACAAGAAGGACAAACTCTTTTGTGCATATTGCAAAAAGCCAAATCATGATGAGCATCATTGCAAGACAAAAAGAATCGATGAGTTAGAGAATCTACTCAAGAAGAACAAGATTCAAGTGCCAGGTATTCCAAGGATTCAATTCCAACCTCTTCAAAGGGTAAAGGGCAAGCACTTATGGAAAACACAAGTTCTTCTTTGAAATGGATACTTGACTCAAGTGCCTCTTACCATATGGGTTCTTCAAAGGAAGAATTTTCTTCATTGAAGTAGTCTAAGGTACCACACATCTTCATGGGAGATGATACTAAAATGGAAGTTGAAGGGAAAGGACATGTGGAAATGGAAAATGGGGAATTCAAAGATGTTCTCTATATTCCAAACCTTAGCTCCAATATCCTATCAGTTTACCAAATCACTCACCTTGGAGATGGTCATAAGGTTGAGTTCCTTCCAGATTCAGTGATGGTGCAAAGTCTTAAAGATGATTCATTGGTTGCAGTGGGGAAAGTCAATGATGATATGAGGCTTTATTCCTTCTCCCACTTTGTGCCTAAGTCTCCTTCTCAAGCCTTGTTAACTAACTCTACTTCAAACATCAACTTATGGCATGAGTGGTTTGGTCACCTTGACTTCCGCTCTCTTCAACAACTTTGCTCAAAACATATGGTCAAAGGTCTACCAAATATCAACTTTTCTAAGGGAGAGTGTTCACCTTGTTCAATGGATATGAATCTCAAGCAGAAGTATGATAAAGGGAAGTCTTCTCGAGCTCTAGTTGTTCTTTAGCTAGTTCGCATGATTTTAGCAGGACCCTTTGCAGTGACTTTAGTCAGCCAAGGCCACTACATCCTTACATTTGTTAATGACTTTTCAAGATTCACTTGGGTCTTCTTCCTTCATCACAAGAATGAAGTGGTTCATTAGCTTAGAGACTTCAAGACTCATGTTGAACACAAGTTAAGAAAAGCCATCAAGGTACTAAGAGTGGACAATGAGACTTTTGCAAAAGTGAGGGGATCGATCTTTAGAACCCACTAGCATTCAGTTTACATAAGATAGATATTGTAGCTATGAGGATTAGGACTCTCAAGACCATGGCAAGTTGCATGATAAAGGCCAAGTCTCTTGATCCTACAATTGAATTTGAAGCCATTAGCAGTGCTACTTACATACTTAATAGGTCTCCTCATAATGCCTTAGATGGTAAAACTCCTTTTGAGGCATGGTGCAGCAAAAAACTAGTTGTGAGTCACATTAGAGTCTTTGGTTGTCCAACATGGGAAAACCTTTCTTCTAGGAGTTACAAGGAACCGGCACCTAGGCATTGTACTTTCATTGGTTATGAGGACAATGTGAAGGCTTACAGACTTATGGATCCTAAGACCCACGAGATCTTTGTGGAGAAGGATGTTCACTTTGAGGAAAGTTCACCCAGCTTGTCCTCTAATCCTCTCTGCACATCATACACAATGGAAATTGATAGTGACACCAGCGATAGTGCTTCAACACATTTAGACATGTGGGGTTCTATCGACAGTTGTAGTGAGAGGTCACATTAGTCCAGTCCACATGCTTATATTACCACAATGAAAGGTCCATCATAGCATGGTAAATTTTTTCTTCCAGCTCCAACTTCAGTTGACTTGGGAGATAGACTTGAAGACATACATCTTCTCATTGATGAAGGTGATCCTTCTATAGTTGTTGTGAGGGCTCACTCTAACCCTCAGGTCCATTCTCTACATGATCAATCTGTATAGGTTGGCATGATTGTGGATCCTTATGAACAGTAATTAGTAGAGGCCTCTTTGTCAGTTGAGGAGACAAATGGTTCAGTGGAATAGGTTCAACGGACATCCTTGATAGATCTGCATTCATTCTTTTTAGCACAGTTGGAAGGGGTGAACATCAGCATCAGTACAGGGATACTTGAGGAGGTTTTAGGGCCAACATATATCTTTAGGAGTGTACCTTTTTCTTTGTTTCTTTCTAAGGGGAGGAACACCATTCTACATTCTTGGACCAGCTTCTTCATCAGAGCAGCTTTCACTTGTCAGCATTCTTCTTTTGGGGGGGAAGCCTATTCTATCTCTCTTCCTTCTCTCATTCTCTTATGTATATACTAGATGTATGTCATAATGGGGGGGTTTTGATTACTCCATCCATCCATGCATCCCTATTCATCTCTCTTTTTGGGGGAGGGTTTTTCCCATGAGGTTTTCCCTCTTTCTCTGCTTTATGAGAGATTGCATCTTCATTATGTACATGGGTACCTAATATGGCCTAGTATCTAGGACCCATTATGCATCTCATCCTAGTTTTCATAAGCTTAAGGGCATTCCCCTAAGTTGCACTTAAGGGGGGGTGTTGGTGTAAATTAGTATTCACTATTTACACTTACTCAAGTTTACTTAGGTTAATGCATTATTTTATTAGTTTTATTTGTGAGACACTTGGGAGTTTGTGCCCCTTTTGAGTTGTCATGTTGACAACATAGGTGTACACAAATCTATTTTAGCACATGGTGTCTACAACATTGATTTGTGTGGCACACCCTTGTAGGCTTATCCTATCATCATCACACATACTTCTATGCTTAATGGAGGATAACTCATATCTAGTGGACATGTGCTTGGTTTTATGACACATCATGGTGTTGATTATGAGGCATTCTAGATGTATCTCAAAGGCCTTTTTATACAGGCACTCCTAGTGTACTCTCATCATGGCATATTGAATATATTGTCATTCTAATCATACTCTCTCTCTTGGTCTACAGTTGTGCTTGTGTTTGAGTTCTTTGTTCTTGGGTGAATTTTTTCCTTAGAAATTTTTTTACATGGTATCAAAGCTTTTGGAGAATTCCTCTACATGAAGCCATTCAAGACCATCATATTTCTTCATCACGACTTTGGAGTATTGCAAAAATTGGGAGTGTCTAGAGCTAGATCTAACCTTGCCATTGCATCTAGAATGTTGAACTGATGAAAATTGACTATAAACTCAGCTACCTTAGCCCAAAGTCAACTGTGAGGCAAATTTTTTTTGCAAATCAGAATCTAGAGGCCCTGATTTGCAGTTCAAGTATGGTCATTATTTTTAGATCTGCGATTTAATTTTTGGATCTATAATTTTAATTTCTCTACAATTTCATTATTTTGACTGTATTTTTTTGAAAATTTCTTTAGCCCTATGGGCTGGTAGCAGAGAAATTTTTTGGTAGAACTATGCTGTGAGCTCCTAGCCCTACACGGTATTTTTTTTTTTTTGCATATTAGGCATCAATTTTTTTAAAATCTGACCACATAATTGTAACCCACAATCGTCCCACCAACCACCTACATCGGTGAGTGCCCTGACATAGGAAAATTTGGCCATCATAATCTGGCTACACTTAACATCTGGTGGTCAATTTCAATAAACCTCTGACAAACTAACTTTTGTTTTGATGATGGCAGCCTTCTCTATTTAAACATCCGCTGTCCTAGCACACATTGCATGTGGGATTATACAATCCCAACCCACTGTCTGCACTTTTTGGCTCGCATTTCTCCAAACCTCTAGCCATGATGAAAATAGTCTATTCTATTGCAGATCCCACACATGTAGTGTTAGAATTTTTGACAACTGTTGCAAGTTCTTTCTCTGCCCAAATTTGTGATTGCAACTACAAATTTTCTAGCCTGACAATTTTCTAATGATGCAGTTGAGTTTCTGACAGTGACTATTGGTAAATATTCTGACACACCCAAAGGATATACCAATGATTTTTTTTAAAACACCCAACATCGCCTTTAATTCTTCTTACCTATTATTTTAAGGAATCTAGAAGCCATAGGGTGTATTTCGGTTGGATCAATGAAGTACAATATTCCTGCCCACGACTATCTTTCCTTCTTTCCTTTTATATATTGGCTATGCGATAGTGTTCAATAGGCTAAACCCCCTCCACAAAAAGATGAATAAGGCAAATTTCTTCTATGGGCATCTATTAATATGAATAAAGAAATTGAAGAAGAAGTTGAGTTGGCTTTTAAGGAAACAAGCCCTAATTTTCCTGCAGGATCTTCCTTTAGAGCAGAACCCCTAGACACAAGTGGTCTTTATCTTTTTGCTAAAATTTTGGCTAGCTTTCTTAATAGTTCTAGTCCAAATCTACCTATTGCTAACAATCTTGTACCGAATGCTCCTTTTCAACAACCCCATAATCAAATACCTCTAGTAATGGCACAACCTACTTTTCCATTTCCCCTCCCAGGCCTCATAACCAATGACCTTGTAACTGAGGATCTTGATACTTTCTTGTTTGAGTTTGACATACTTTGTTGTAGCTTTGACTATAACACTAATGCCCATAAGCTCAAGTTATTTCCAACAACACTGAAAGAGTCAACCTTACAATGGTTCATGGGCTTAGGATCCAATGTAGTAGGTACCTGGGATAAAATGAAAACTCTATTTATGGATAAATACAAAGAGTATTACAAAGAGAATGATCCAAGAGGAGATGATATCTTTAGAATATCACAAAAGGAGGATGATACATTAGAAGACCATGTTTCACAGTTCTTGTATACACTAAAGAAGAACCCAACATGTACTGGTAGATGATTCATAGATGTACATGAAGAAAGTGTCCCACTCTAAACCTTTCTATCTAAGGGATTCCATGAGTTTGGAATGCTTGGATGCTGGCTTAGAGCTCCCTATTGATGGAGTGCAAGAGAGTGTATTTCAAGTACAAGGGCTCTTAGCTGAGCCTTAGGAATGCTCTTTTTGCTAGTAAACCATGCAATGAGAAGTTCCAAAGATGAGATGCAAGAATTTAAATTTCCACAAGGAGTTCCTCAAGGATGCAATGCAAATGGAGACTAAGATAGAATAAGAGTGCAAAAATGCAACTATGCTAAGAAATATGAAAGTGTTACCAATCCAACTAATTACTATTTGATTTAAGCGATTGCAAAATGAAAGCTAGGCTACATGCAACATGATTCTAAGCTAGTATGTGGTGGAATGAGAGAATAAAGACAAGAAATGGAAGTTCTCCTCAAAGCTCCAAGAAACCTATCGAAAAACTTGCAACATAACAATATTCAAATGGTGGATGGATCCTTTGTGGGAAAAAGCTCTCTCCCTTTTAAAGTCATACAGATGGTAGAGATCAAGGGGAAGATGATGGATGATCAACGGTGGAATTAAAAAAGAGGAGTGATCCATGTGCACACACAAGTCAACCAATAGAATATAAGTTGACTTGACAAAAGTCATAAAGCCCTCTGTTTAATTTGAAAAATAGAAAAAGGACTTTATGTGTGCACTTTAAGTGGGTTAGAAGAATGAGGTCTTTTATTTAATTAAAAGGGGACATGTTATTTTAATCAAATAATGAACTTAGGATAGCATAGTATAACTATAGGTTATAATCAAATTAATTGATTATTAGCAATTTGGTCTAGGCCAATGATTAATTAAATTAGCCAAAATGCTAAGAAGGGAGATAATAGTCTAGATGACCATTTTTGGGTGATTACATTTGCCCCTCTTTGAAATGTATGATCAATCTAGAAACACATTACGTCAAAGAAAATAGAAGCCAAGTAGGCAATGATAGATATAGATATCTAATTGTGAAGAATGAAATGTAGAAAGAGATAGCACATCCTGAATGTACAGCCTGATAGTAGTAGTACTAAACATTAGGAGAAAGATGTCAAAATTCAAGAAGAATTCTGACACCTAGTAAAGCAGATAGATCAAGAGCAAATGAAAAGATCAAACTAGGAAATAAATAGTTGTAGCAAACGATGATAGAGTATTTCTGGCCCCTTAGGATCAAAATTCAAATCAGGTAAGGGGATGTAGAAATGAGAAAGATATGAATAAATCAGGAGATGGCATTGTCCAAGATGACAGATAGATGATTAGAACCAAAGAGTGACTATTAAGGAGTGATAGAATGTCCCAGTTTGACTAGAGTTGACCACGAAGGATACAGCATAAAAATTAGGTCAAATCGAGTAGAAAGATGATTTTAGACATGAAAAGGTGAATTTGAGTAGATATGAAGTGTAGAAATGATGAAGACATGAAGAAATGAAGATGCCTAAGAGATGATTCAGAGATTAGACCTTAGAAGGTCAGCTACCTAGTCAGAAGAAGGTAGAATTTCAAAATGCAATTTTGACAATCAAGATGAACTTAGATTTTGATTTTGATCCAGAAAATAAATCCAAGACGTAAAAATTTGCCAGGGGTGCAATTTTGAGGAGTTCAAAAATTAGGTCAAAATGAGGTCAGAGGTTATAAAAGGGGTCCAAGTGTCATTTTCAAATAGTTTTGTCTTTTGTGATTTTTGAGAGCTTGTGAGTGGTCGAGAGAGAGCATCATGGCTTTTGTGAACATTGTGAGTCATTGACACTATTTTGAGTGTAGCCAGTTGCACAACTGGCTAGACCACTATGGAGCGCTAGTTAGTGTATACTTTTTTTCACTTTTTTTCGCTTTTGTGTACTTTTTTTGCACATTTTTAATAGAAAATGGAATATCAAGCGATATTTTAAAAAGTATTGCATAGGTACTTTATAAAATATTGTCCAATATTTTACACAAAAAAAAGTGTCGCATGGGTAGTTCCAGGTATGTCATCTGAGACATACCCATCTATTGTCTAGACTAGTGCAAAATATCACATAACAAAATTGTATCACACCAATTTAGAAAAAGTATTGTATGATATTATTCCAACATTTTATGTCTCCTACATGTAGAAAGAAATATTGTACAGCTTAGTTTTGAGCATTTTTCCATGAAGTTTTTTGTTTTAAGCATATTTGTGATGCATTACTGATGTTCACATGCCTTGTGTGGTAAGAGGTGTTTCCTACACTTCTCATTAGAGCTCCCAAGGTGGTGGGGTTGCGAGTTGCTCAACATTTGAGTGATGATGAGCTTTCCCCTATATCAACTATGGGGTTGAGATGGGTTATACGGATGCCACATATATGGACAAACCATGGGCTGCTGACTGCACTTGCTAAGCGATGGCATAGTGTGCATCACATATTCCATCTGTCGACCAAAGAGACCTCAATCACATTAGAGGATGTATATCGCATTCTTCAAGTACCATGTTATGGAAATCTGGTGAGTTATATGTTTGATTACATTGTCATGTTTTTGCAAGTTTTGATTTTGATCTAATTTGTACTAACATCAAGTTTGGTTATATGTTGCAAGTGTACTATGATCAAACCCCAACAGAAGGGCAAGTAGTGATGTAATAGATGTTCCAAGATGTTACCATCCTAGACCACCTTTCAAGTTAGAAGCTACTCATTGATGAGTATGGCATGGATTACCCCCTACAGAGCTTGTTGTGTTCATTAGTTGCTCAGACCTTGGTGACTAATAGGAGCCAGAAGGGCTTGCCACTAGGATGGGGCACACTAGTGGCAGACTTGATTGCATGGTCATGTAGGATGGCATGGGGGCTAGTGATATTGGCAGATATGTATCATGAGCTACATGAGATAGTGTACCATAGTGGTCACTCCTAGGCATGTGGGGCAGTACTAGCACAAGTTTGGGCCTAGGAGCACATCATTGTGATCCAACCACGTATACAACCATGGGAGAAAAGTTAGCCATCATGTTTGGGTATACAAGATTTGTCCCACAGACTCATAGTGGGGATGTTACATATTACCGATGCATTTTTGATGAGCTGACAACATTTACATTGCGATCATATAGAGAGTATCATAGATGGATGAATGCCTGGGAGCTAGATTATATGTGTTATAGCAGACCATTAGAGGGTAGGCACTTGGAGATCATGGAGAGGTTTTTGATTAGCTAGGTTTGGTAGCAATTTGCAGAGCGATAGGTGATATTAGTGGAGATGACCACCTATTCTTGTTTTCACTCTGATGAGGCATGGGGATGGCTACCGATGTTAGATTATCAGATAGCGATCTGAGAGATAGTAGCCCTAGTGTGGACTCCTTGGGATTACTCCCCAGATGTAGTTCATGCAAGGGTGGATCCTGCCTATTTATATGAGATGTAGAGACATCCATTTATGTGGTATATAGAGCCAGATGTGCTACCCACAGTGAGGGGATATGAAGGAGGTGGAGGTTAGGGAGGGTTCCCAATCTGGGAGGAGGTAGATGTAGGCACAACCTACTAGGGAGGAAGAGGAGGAGGAGGAGGAGGTGCCACTAAGGCGGTGACAAGCAGTATGGGTGGAGGTGTAGGCAGAGCAGCCAGCTAGGAGAGATGATGACCGTGAGTTGAGGATCTACACCCTAGAGGCAGAGCTACAAGTGGCCTAAGTTACTATCATAGTACAAGATCAGTAGCTCATGGATGAGTAGGCATAGGGAGATGAACTCTAGAGGGAGCAAGATGTGGTGAGATGAGAGGCATCACATCATGGTGCACGTACAACATATTATTATGTCACCTACAAGAGTGTGGTGCCACCAAGGCAAGGACTTCCCAACTATTCAGAGTAGGAAGGCAGGTTAGAGGGTGTGGTATAGCCACTAGATAGGAGAC